>CABFOQ010053330.1:42751-56512 GCA_900660455.1 Gephyroberyx darwinii
TTATTCATTTTTATTTCATGTTCAGTTTGGTTTTAGTTTTCAGTTTTTTTATTATTTTACAAATGTTTAGTTGCAGATAGATAGATAGATAGATAGATAGATGACAGATAGATAGATAGATAGATAGAGAGATAGATAGATAGAGAGATAGAGAGAGAGATAGAGAGATAGAGAGATAGATAGATAGATAGATAGATAGATAGATAGATGATAGATAGAGAGATAGATAGAGAGATAGAGAGAGAGATAGAGAGATAGATAGATAGATAGATAGATAGATAGATAGAGAGATAGATAGATGATAGATAGATAGATAGATAGATAGATTATAGATAGATAGATAGATAGAGAGAGAGAGAGATAGATAGAGAGATAGATAGATAGATAGATACATAGATAGATAGATAGAGAGAGAGAGAGAGAGAGAGAGAGAGAGAGAGAGAGAGATAGATAGATCGATAGATAATACATAGCAATAAATAATAGTAACATGTATGTTATGATGTGTTTTGTCACGGAATCGTTGGTTAATTGGTGATGGATTTACAGAGAATTAATGAGCCCAGTTTAATGAAAATGAAATGAATGAGCTTCTATTCTTTATCCATGACATTGCCAAGCTCCTCTACACTGTCTCTCTCTCCCTCTCTCCCTCTCTCCCTCTCTCTCTCTCTCTCTCTCTCTCTCTCTCCTTCTGTCTCTTTTCCTCCCTACCTTCTCTCTGTCAGAGCACCTGAATGGACTCGTTGGTGTTATCCTGAGCATTTTTCCATCTTCAAATGTTTCTCTGAGCTGCTGCTTGTGTATTTGATGCTTAAAAACACATCAAATAAAAGCAACCAATCAATCGTGAATTAGACGAGGAACAACGGGTAGAGGGGGGAGCAAAAGAAGGAAAGGGGATTCTGTTTGAAAGAGAGGAGGAAAGAGAAGATAATAAGAGAAGAAATAGGTGGGGGTACTAAACCAAGGTGATATTTCATCCTCAAATCACCCGACATCAGTCTTGATTTTCCTGATATGCTCTTACTACTCGGCATGTCTTCACAGGCGGGGTGTGCTGGAATTGGGCGGGGAGAATCAGCCACGTTTATCGATAGAGCGCTCCTGAATCGAATTTGAATTAAGCGCAGGAGCAAATCAGAGTCGGAATCACTTTAATTCCCAAGCACAGGAGTACAAGGAATTTGCCTCGGTAGCACAGGGACGTATCGCAAAGAAACAAGGGAGCAATCTAACACACAGACTTTACATGTAGTGACAGTGGGCAAAACACACCAGTAGACATAAATGACAATACACATGTAGACTCAATTTTTAATGTGTGATGCAGCTGCATAGTAGGTGGGTGACGGTCCCACAGTGCAGTAGTCCGGTGCGAGTCATGATAAAGCAGCATGTTATATTAGACAGGCAGTGCACAGCAGTATGCCATAGAGACTGTCAGACTGTATTAAGTGAATATTGCATGGTTGGTAAAGGGTAAGAGACTATTAGACTATAATAGAGTGAATATTGCACTATTATAGAATAAATAAATATAGGGTAAGAGGCCATTAAGTTTCTATTGCACAATTCCACACAGTCGTGATGTATATGTAGTGTCAGTGTCTGTGACAATGCAGGTCATAAGCAGTCAGGCCAGACTCTTGGTTGATGTGGAGGAAGTAGGTGGTGCATTGTGTGGGGGTAGGTGTCCGAGTCAGGGGCATTTGTTGAGGAGCCCTCTGGGAAAACGGCATCAGGAAGTAGCCTGGTACCACCTACCAGAGGGAAGTTTAGTGAGTAGGTGGTTTCCTGGGGGTGGGGTCTTCGCTCTCTGGATGTAGAGCTCCTCACTGGAGAGCAGTTGGCAGCCAGTGATCTACTCAGGATTACTCACAGCCGTCTGGTCTCGGAGCAGGAAACAGAGAGATGCATGAAAGAGGTCCCGTTGTTTCACCCCTCCCTGTCGCGGGAATTATCAAGCAGCACTCTAGATTAATCCATGTAACTGAGCAAACAGCAAGCGAGCCGGGGATACACATCCATTTGTCAATAAAGATAGATGTTATCTAACAGAGCTAGGCTTGAAGGGGGACTATCTGACTGCTCAGAAAGCAGCCAAAGACATTAAAGCAGGAAACAGGAAACAGGAAATAATCAAACAAAGAGATGCTTGGCTTCTCTTGATGGTTTAAAAAATAAAAGCGCCAAACACCTTTGGAATGTTTGGTCATAAGTTTTTATCCAGTACCAACAATCGGCTTGCGCACCGTAACCCTACTGGTAAAACATTGAACTTTTTTTGTTGAGATGTTTGAAATAGTGGCTCCTGTTTTTTGCTGATACACTAGCCCTTGTATGTACTTGTTAAGCCACTTTTTACGGTATTGACTGCTGGACCTTTTAGATACTGCATCACGTATGAGATCTTCCTACGGTCCCCTAGACATTATTCACACTGAATTCCTCAAAGAGACTGAGGCTCTCTATTGTGAACAGCTCTCTTCACTGGTTGATATTGTTCAATTTCTGAAGTAAATCTTTATCTCCAAAACGTTGATAAAAAGTGGTACCAAAACAAATCCTGATGAAAGCAGATTGTGGCTAATGCTCCCATGCTACAATAAATGACATAATAAATAAAATAAATGATAACTGGAAGAATTGACTTGGTGTCTCTGGCACTGACCTGCATTTGTTATTTGTCAAACAGTTTGTCAGTATTTATTGGCGATTATGTTTGCTTCATTGATTATGTGTGGTGTGCCTCAAGGTTGGATTCTTATTCCATAGTATCTGTAGGCAGAAGGTCTCCTTTCATTGCTATGGCAATGCTCAGCTTCACAATATCTCTGACTGATATATAGCCAACTAGAAATTTCCTTCAGCTATATTCAGACAAAATGGAAATCGTTGTCATTGGCCCTGAACTCATCTCAATACAAATTCAACTGCCTCTAGGTTTAACTCTGTATATCAAGCCTTTCAGCAATATTCTATATAGCTAGGTCCATCATGATTCAATAAATAAGAAGCAGTGAAAGACTTAGAGGCCTTGACTGCTGCAATGCTTTGTTTCTCTTGTCTCAAGTTATTGACAAAGACTAAATCCATATTACAGATTATGAAAAAGGTAAAAACAAATAAAGCAGAATCCTGCATGGAAAAAATAAGTTTGAGGATCACTTAAAAAATGACTTTTGTTCGTCTAAGCTTCTCAGACAGGACATTCTGAAGCCCAAGGCGGTAGGAAGCTAAAAGCCCGTTCGTGTCTGGTCTTTTTGCGAACCTGCTTGAGGAGCTCAGGCTGCGCGCCAACTCATAGGGGCTTGAACTATTGAGATTTATTTAGTTGACAGATCTAGCCCAACCTTGACATGAATGTGACGAATCTTGAAATCAATTCCCAAACTAAAAGGCTGCAGGGATACTGTGATAGGCTGATGTGGTAATGGCAGCGGTAAAATGGTCGAGATTTCCTACCATGTTCATTCCTCAGCAATAATGCTGCGTCATCTCGGTCAACAAAAACTACTTAAATTTTAAATTAGTTACTCTTGGTTACTGAGTACTTCGATTAATGCATCGCAGCATAAAGAGTATTTGTTGCCTTCATCTCTGTTAGTCGATACAACAGAAAGTCCTTGATGGAAGTCTCAGTACAATATTATCCTCCCACTTTTTGTCTGCAGTCAGAAGTGCATTTCAATCAAGGAATCTGTCTAATCTTGCCACAAGCAATGAAGCCACGTCGCCAAAGTTGGCATTTCCCCCAGCAGTTCAGTGGTTGTGAACGTTTAGTAGCAAGCATGACAATAATTACATGTTTCGAAAAGGCATTTGGGTTGTCGGGTGTTAAAGGAGACAAGGCCATCTTGATGTTTTTTGCAGGTTTGCCAATCTCCTGCTTGTCAACGCCGTTTCTTTTCATCACAGTGGGAATGAATTTGTGAAAGGTCCTGCCACGTCTAATTAGATGCCGTCATCGTGCCTCAAGTCGGAGATTGTAATATTTTTGTAAAAGAGGGCTTTGCCGGGCAGCATGCCTTTTAAGTGTCCTAACAAAATGACATTTTCCTGTGCGACAGCCTATGTCACACTGATTCATTGTCTGAGATACTGTCAAACTTAGTAATATCTACACGAAAACACTGATATGTCCTTCAAGTTGTATAATACACCAAAACTATATCCACATAAATCAACTTTTTCGATGGGGTGCATAGCTGCAATTAACAATTAACATTTTTCAAGTTCATCAGAGTTGTATCAACCTTGTTGATGCATACAAATAAAAATAACAATTAGGCAGCCTTGATTGCTGAATTGTAAGATAATGACACACACACACACACACACACACACACAGGGATTATTTATAAGGCATCTTAAAAAAACATTAAAGCCAAGCCAGTGAGTTAATTTGTATTGTAGGTTATAAACAGTAATACATTAACAGATGACAATGATGATCATATTCAACATACATTTGTAGGGAAGTGAAGACACACACACACACACACTGGCCTGCTGTACGGCACAGACATATTAACATCCGGGACACATCCAAAGACGTGATCTGGCCAATTTTGCTCACCCTATAATGCCATTCAACTTCATAAACTCACATCCAGTGGGTTATCGTTTGGGCAACGTATTGGTCCAATTTATGAACATTTTTGAAGATGGGCAACTCCATCCAACAGCTAGAAATAGAAAACCAAAACTCTTAATGTGTTAAGTCATACCAATGTAATGTCAGACGTAATCTTTTTCTTTAAATGTTTTTTCAAATGTATTCTCCACGGAACTGGACATAAAATACGCCATTTGTACATCAGTTTAAGGGATGAAACAAACGTTCACTCTTATTCACCAACACAAACCTAGCTGTCCCGCAACAGGGGAATGCAGTATGTTTCAAAGTATTGTGGCATTCCCCTTACATTTGCCTCGCTACGGCACATATATATATATATATGCAAATGCACGTGCACAACCACAAACACGTGTACGTGCACGCAGCCACACAAACACACAAACACACAACAGATTTCAATACACCGGATGCTGCCATAAGTCTGCGCAGAAGGTTAAACTTTGTAATTGATGTCCCGAGCTTCCTTAATCACTTCTTGTGCGAGAGAGCAGAGACCTGGGAAAGAGGGTATGAGAAAGAGTGAGCGAGAGAGAGAAAGATTAGAGTGTCTTGACGAGGCGGCCCTTTCAAGTTTGTAGGTTTGAAGTGCTAATGGCATGCAAATGCATGCAAATGAGTGTGCACCCACCCACTAAAACTCGCAGCAAATACTTGAAGCTGAGTGGAAATCTGGGGCTGCAAAATGAGTGTTTGTCTATAAATAGTCAAAGTTTGGGGAAGTTGGAGTGTTTTTAACTGTGTGAGCAGTTACCCCAATTCAATGGAAGCCAAACAGCATAGGAGTGTGGATGAACATGCTCATCACTGTTGGTCTAATGTGTGATTAGTGTAGATTAGATTGGCAAAGTGTTTCCGTGTGATTACCGATCACTACTTTGAGTATGTAAACATGATGACTCATCTCATGCACCAACACTGATTTATATCAATACTAACGTTTCGTCTCTCAGTCAGTGAGCGTACAGTGTATGTATGCTCACACCAGTGATTAGGCAACGACGTGGTGTATCACTCACATAACGGTATAATGGAGATTATCCTGCTGATTCCTGATACTGACGTCAGGACCTCTAATCTCACAGGAACTTGCACGATCCAATATGTATTTAAATGCACAATGATGCAACATAAATATCATAAATATCAAACACGTTTTATATTATCAGGGTGGCTCAGATCAGTAGATGCAAGTAGATGGGAGTGGTTGAGATTCAATCTGGAAACCCCTCACACCGCCATATAATCTGTGCCAATCGGGATTTCCCATCTAATTGTCGGAACTTGCAAATCTGGTGTAAATTGGCCCATTAATTCTGTAGCGTGTTCCCAGCCTTGATTAATAAAAAGATCTCAGTCTAACGTTACACTCCCACAGTTGAGAAACACTCCAAAACCTCAATGCCAGAGCATGTAAATAAGAATGTTATAATGTTATTTATAGTGACTTATTACTTATATACATATTGATGAAGCTGATCATTCTACCCAGAAGGCAGTTGTCTCTTCCCGATTCTGTTGGCTTCACACGACGGTTTCTGGACCCGCTCACAGTCCACATCACCCTAGATTTAGTCCTTTCAAAGGGTGCTGACATTTTTTTGTGAGTTTTTAGCAGAACCCACTATCAGTGATAGTGGATTACTATCAGGATTGCAGTTAACTCTTGCAATCCCTTAGATAGTAGATTGCGTATTAGCTTGTTTCCCCCCTCAAAATTACCAAAAAAAAACCAAGCACTTTTCGCTTCAGCTGTGATGATTTTATGACATTTTTCAGTGGAAAATAGACAACACATAACACATTTCCAGTGCTGCACTCCCTGAAGGTAACATTTCAATCTAGTCTGTCTAGTTTGTAAATCATCTACCTGCCTTATAGACACCATTCCCACACATTTATTGAAAGAGCAACTTCCCACCTTAGGCAAATGTCTAATGAATGTTGAAAATAGTTCTCTTTTCTCTAGTGTTTCCTGATTCATTCATAGTAGCACTTTTCAAGCCACTATTAATGAAGCTCACCCTCAACCCTGAAGTCTGAAAAATGACACACCGATCCATGCCAGAAAAAAAAGTTACAGCCTAGCAGCTCGCTTACTTTTCCAATTCAGACAATATCTATGACCTCCATGAGTCTGGCTTCAGACCTCAGCACTGAGACAGCTCTAATGAAAGTAACAAATGAGCTCCTATGTTGACCAGGGCTCTGTATCAGTCCTCATTTTCCTTGACATTAATGTAGCCTTTGTTGGTCATGGTATCCATGGTGTCCTGTTAAGTGTTGTTGTTGACAGCTCCAGTATTGTTTTCAGCTGGTTTTGCTCATACCTGACTAACAGATGACAATGTATCCTCCATGGTAGCTTGTTTCCCCAGTCAAAGGACTATTTCAGCAACCCCCAGGTTCTTGGTGATCTCTATTCTCACTCTAATATGGGATTCATGTTCTCTTTCACTCTAATGCAAATGGTACGCAATTTAACATGAGATTAAAAGGTGCAGATAAAATTTTGCTGAATAAACTTGTATGTAATGTATGACTAAAAGCTTTCTTTAAAACAGATTTTAGACATATATCAGTGATGGCTCAGTGGTTATGCTGTTATCCCAAAGGAAGCTGTCAAAGATCTTGGTGTTATCTTTGGTCCAGACCTCTCTTTTGACAATCACATCAAGGCAATAGTCAGAAAAGTATATTTTCACCTTAAAATAGCACCGGGATTATGTATTTCCTCTCCTTTAGCAACCAAGAGAAACTGAACACCCAGTACTGTGTGCTACAATGAACTGGCTGCCCCTACTCCACATTTAGCAATATCCAACCTTTTCACAAATCAGCAGCCCTAATACAAATGCAAACCAGAAAACACAAACGTAATCCGGTTTCAGTCTCTCTTCACTTGATTCCTGCAAATGCACATATTGATTGTGGCCTTGCATCTCAATATATCACTTATTTACTTATTTATTTATAGCAAAACCTACAATAGAAACCCTCTGGACAAGCTTCCTGCCTTTGTCTCAGTATTTAAGTCCACACTCAAGATCCATTTATTCAGCACAGCATACAACCTGCATTAACTCCCACCATGTCAGCCAGTCCCTCCTTTTTTATCTACTGCCGTGCACTTATTTCTGCAGATGCCCTGGTATTGCCCAGTGCTCTCATGTCTACTCACATATGTGTTTGGGTGCACAAAGGCATGCACATATAGCCTCACATGCACACACACACCAGCTCTGACACAATTTCTTGGAGTTTGTGATGTACTTGTTCTATCACTTATTTTTATTATGCTTTGTTTGATATGTATGTGACCATCCTATCGAAGTATCGAATTAACTCGATGAGCTTGAAGATAAGTTTTGAAAGGTTGAAACTTACTTTATGAAAGTTTAAAGCTCAGTTTTTAGTTTGAGTTTTTTTTCAAATTTGAAATACAGAAATTTGTCTTTGTAATTCCAGTTTGAATACCTTGAATACCAATGCTTACGACCAATGAGCCTCAAATATGAGTACAAATTAATTGCTGCCATTGATTTCATTCCATTCCATACCAATGCAAGTATATTACATGTATATATATATTCACCGTTTCATGTGTGTATGTGTAAGTATTTTGTGTGTGTGTGTGTGTGTGTGTGTGTGTGTGTGTGTGTGTGCAGTACAGTTTGAGTAAAGCCCTCCATGGCCTCTCATCACTCAAAAACTGCTGCAAACCGCTGCAGTTTTCGATGTCGTTGTCTTTTTTCGCTTCATTGGACCATGATCTCCGGTGTGCACTGGAGCTGTTTGCAGCTGAGTGTGACGTGGCCGGGATGAGGATCTGGACCTCCAAGTCTGAGACCAGTTCTCTCCCTGAAAAAGGTGGTCTGTCCCATCCAGGTGAGGGGTGAACAGCTGCCTTATGTGGAGAAGTTCAGTTGGGGTCTTGGGGTCTTATTCATGGGTGAGGGTAATGAGGATTGTGAGATTGACCACCGGTTAGATGCATCAGCTGTAATGTTTGTATGTTTGTATGTTTGTATCAGACTGTGATGGTGTAGAGAGAGTTGAAATAAAGCAAAGCTCTCAATTTACTGGTTGACCTTTGTTCCAACCCTATATGGTCTTGAGCTCTGGGTGGTAAGCGAAAAAAGTGGCTGAAATGAGGTTTCTCCGTGGAGTGGCTCTTCATGATAGGATGAGGAGTGCAGCGATCCAGGAGGACCTCATAGTTGAGCCGCTGCTCCTCCACAACAAGAGGAGCCAGATGAGGTCATTCGGGCACCTGATAAGAAAGCCCCCCCAGGCGCCTCCATTTGGAGGTACGACCAACTCAGAGGAGACCACGGGGTAGACCCAGGACACACTGGAGGGATTGTGTCTCCCATCTGGCCTGGGAGCTCCTGGGGATCCCCCAGGAGGAGCTGGAGGAAGTTACTGGGGGAAAGGACATCTGGGCTGCTCTGCTTGCCCTGTTGCCACCATGACCCTGATCCAGATAAGCGGCTAGGAAATGGATGGATGGATGGATGGATGGATGGATGGCCTCTCAGAAGTTAAAAACTTAGTACATATTTTTTTTAAAACTTGGTACATATTGGTATTCTGCCTGTATTTGTTTCTGGCTGGAAAGTGGTGTCTGTGTGTATGTGTGTGCGGGGGTTAGACACACTGCTGGTGTCCACTGTTATGAGCTGGTTAATTAGTATGGTTTGGTCCATGGTTACCCTGCCACTGGCATTCCCATTAGACTTTTGCCTGGATGGGTGTGTGATTAGCTTATTATATCTTATATAATATTTTATATTATAAGTAATTTGACCACTGGAGTTCTTGGTCTGTCTCTTTTGTAATGTGGACATTCAAACTCAATCTGCAGTTTTTCTGATACTATCTTTCTAATCCTCTCCTTACATTCAGTCTTTTTCTCATGTTCTTTCTCTGGAATTCCTTCGAAAATTAAATTGTAGGATGATTATTTTCTAAATAATCATTTTTTTCTGTTACGGTGAGAGGGCTTGGGTAACTGGTTAGTAATATCCTACCTCATCCAATTACACTGCTTGGATAATCTGTTTGAATCAGACTGTAAATCATCTACATTCTTTTGTGCGAAATGTAGACTTGATTTGAGGGGATGAATTTTTCCTGTTATTTCATCAATCTCATATTGAAGGAATCCATTAACATTGGATGATATCCCTATATGTTTTTCCTGTTGATGTATTAGGTCTTCATAAAAAGAGACCTCTGTTGATCCAGCAAGTCATGTACCTGGGCAATGGTGGTAGAATCTTCATTACTTTTACCCGCCTCCGGTGCCGTGATTTATAACTCACTGTAGTCCAAGTCAGAGGAGAACACCAAAACTGCACGGGGCAGCATAACCAATTTTTTCAGTAGGCAATGAAAATAATGAAAGCAGCTATGAGGATCCTCTCTTTCAGGACAAGACAAACACACCTGGTCCCTCAAACAGAGAACTGCAGCCGGGGTGTCAACACACTCTGTGGGAAAGTTCCATACTCTTGAGCAGAAGGAAACGTGACCATATTCCCAACTAGAAGTCAGGCTAGGACTGTGTGCTTACATTTTTCAATCACACTTCTTAAATGAGAAAAAAAACTTACACTTCAGTGAGCAAGGCAACAAGTAACACAACAGATCAAAACACAACAGGAAAAACTGGAAACATACAAATGCTAACATTGTAGAATAATGAAAGTTTGAGTAACGAATGAGTAACAGTGAAGTACTAATAGTAAGATACTTTTATTAAAATATTCACACACAATCACACACACAGTTACACACACAATCCATTGGATAAACTTAAATGTTTTCCAGTCCATTGTAAAAGAACATTTGCTCAGCCATACCTTTTGACAGGATTTTTCCTCTAAAACCTTTAATTTGAAAGCAATTACAACGTTACTTCAACATGAAGAAGAAATATCATGTTTGTATCCAGTTCAGGTGACTTCAGTTCAGATCATAAATAGGTTATATGTATATATGTTAAAGAATGAGCAGACAGGGAGACAATGACAAGTACATATTAGCTTTAGCAATCTATTTTTTTCTTTTTACCTCTACTTCTTCTCTGTAATTTAATAGCGTTTGCCTACCAATTATTCCTTTGAAAACTTACATCAAATGAAGGTTTCTTCCCTTTTCCTGAAATAAAGCTGTCATGCCTTTGTGTTGGTTTAATGCAACGGCAAGTTAAATAAAAACTAGTATATGTAACAACAGCGTCACTTATGATAAACAGTATTGCATTATTCACCCATCCACTCCCGCATGGCAAGCTTGTAACTATCACTTGTCCAAAGACCAGTTGACTTTGCCTGTTTCCATCTGTTTGGCTTTCTTCCGGGTAGGCTTCTCACCCAAATATTGCCACGATGTGAATAAAGCGAACTGCTGTTGCTGCATCGTCATTTCTATGTTTTCTTCATCCTGATGGCCACAAATTGCTTTCTTACCTTTATAAATGTTTCTAGACTTTTGCTGCAACTTTAGATTCGGGGCAGCAAGTAGTTGTATTAATGAGTAGCAAATCAATTCTGAATACATTTACAGGACATTCATAAAAGAAACAAATAAAAGCTTACAAATGGATTTTAAGAAATCCTGATACATGAAGAACAGTTTCAACTTTAGATGAGGGGCTACAAAAACCTGTGCAATTGTTTGACAGATGTTTAACAAATGTTAAACATTAACAAACTAACACACCATTTATAATGCATGAGTTTAAATGTGAATACAGTCCAGTGCAACAATTTAACATTAGAATTTATGAAGCCTTTAAGCATTACTTGGTAATGACCAACAAATAATTGATACATCATTAGTAAAGAAAATAATCATAACTATGCGTCCCTAAAGCAGCAGGTCTAACTATATGTGTATTAACATTAGGTAATGATACTGTATACAAATGAAATCATTACTAATGATGCTACAAATTTTATATAAGGAACTTATATTATCAACTCATAGTGTTTTAGTTTTGTTAAAGTTTGTAAACTTCCATTATTCTAAAGGAAGGAAGCTGACTTAGGGCAGATAGTCCACCGCCGGACATCATGGAGGAGTTGATGATAGTAATCAGGAAAGAGAGGAGACCTCATTTGTGGAGAGAGGAGAGAAATATGTGAAGCCAAAGTCAGTAGGGTGAGATGAGGAGTTAGTGAGGGAATTGTGCAGAAGGCTAGTGGGTAATTAAGAGAAAGAGCCTTGAATGTTGTCCACCTTCTTGTCAATGCCGGAGACAAAATCCCCAGGGGAGAGAGGGGAGGGAGGCGTGAGAGAAGAAGATAGAGAATTATTTGCTTCGATTAGCGGCACAGGGATGGAATTTGGGAGGTTGTTTTAGCAGCTGAAACAGACGCCGGTGAGAAGGTGAAGAACGATTGAAAGTGAGAGGTCATCACACAAGTCAGATGCGAGCCACTTTCTTTCAGCAACCCTGAAGCCTTGTTTGCTCATTTTGCGAGGCTCCAGACAGCCAAGAGGCAGGTGGATTGACAGGCATGTCTAAAAGAAAGTGAGCAGAGAAGGTCAGAGAACGGTGAGAGGGCAGATAGAAATATGGAGGTGGTGTAGTTGGTTTAGAGAGAGAGGATGTCAAGTGGAGGGAGTGAGGACAGGATGGACAAGAGGGATGAAGGGCGGAAAGGTGGTACATTTTGTGGTGATAGTGTGAAGTGTGATGTATCTTGAACTTGAATTGGACAAACAAGAGAAGTGATGGCTTATTGAATTTAGCTGGGAAACAATTTCAAGGGAAAATAAAATTTGCTATGCATTAAAAACTGCAGAAACTTAAGGAAAAAATATCAGCTATTGATAGTACTACACAAAATGGTGAATACCACTCAATTTAAGGATTCCTATGTTATTTCTATGCCCATAAACCTGTGATGTCATCAAGACATAAGCTGCTCCGTTTATTTTTCAAATACAACTCTGCATCTAGCAAGCCAGCCATGAAACATCATGCATTGCTAAAACTGAACTAACATTTTTGTTGCAAGCTCCAACAGTAGTCCGACATTTCTCGGGTTAGAATGTAACCACCCATTCTCTCACTCCAGCACTATCTGCAGTGACACCATGCTGCTAGCTTAAACGTTCCCTGTGGATTTCCACAGACTGTATGCAGAGCAGGACCATGGAGATACTTATACATAAAAGGTATCTCTGGTTGGTGCCTTGTAGCAATGAATATTGGGGAAACAACTTTTTGAACAGTAGTAACAATAACAATAACTCCAATATTGCAAAATTTGGCAAAAGCTGAATAGTTGAATCAAATCCAAATATGGAGACAGTATGAGTTCCTCGGTGGCAATTAATTTTAATTGTTTACAAATAAAGTGGATTTGAAAATGATCATGATCAAAATCTGTCTTTCTCACTCACTTGATTGCACTCTCAACACTGCTAGGCTTATTTGCCCCTACTATCTTCTGTACATGTTATAGCTTCAAGTTTCAAGTTCATTGTCACATACTAGATAACAATGCATACATCATTACCAGTAGTGAAATTCTTGTCCTGCGGGACAACGCAACTTAACACAGTAGTAAAAAAGTCAAATAAGTAAAAAAAAGAGGTAATAAACAGTAAGACAATAAGTAAATAATTAAGTAAATAAGTAATAAGGTGCAAAATAAAATATAATAAAGAATAATAATAGATATTTAAAGAGTGAGGGAGACAAAACAGGTATGCAACCTTAAAGTGGCCAAGTGTGTGTGTGTGTGTGTGGTGGTGGTGGTGGGGGGGGCAGGTGGTGAGCAGGAGGTTGTTGTCCTGACACCACAATGTCAGGGCTCTCACCTCTGCTCTGTAGGCCGACTCGTCTCCGTCAGTGATGCAACCGATGATGGTGGTGTCATCAGCAAACTCAATGACGGTGTTGGAGCTGTGTGTGGCCGTGCAGTCGTGGGTAAACAGGGAGTACAGCAGGGGGAACTGATGCGCAGGCCTCGGAGCTTCATGACAAGTCTGGACGGCACTATGGTGTTAAAAGCAGAGCTGTAGTCGATGAACAGTATCCGCACATAAGTGTTCTTCTGGTCCAGGTGGGAGAGGGCAGTGTGTAGTGCGAATGCTAT
>CABFOQ010053331.1:6155-42336 GCA_900660455.1 Gephyroberyx darwinii
TGTATGTACGCACACACACACACACACACACACACACACACACACACACACACACAGAGAGAGGGACAGAGAGACAGAGAATCAGTACTGTCTGTGGTTAGACATTATAGAGATGCCTGGAGCTTTTACTGTATCAGTCCTATTATGGATGTACATCCTCCTCTGCTTAAGCCCATTTGCTTTTACTTAAAGCTCCAACTATTCCCCGATGCTTTGTTCTTTACACCGAACACAAGTCTTTCTGTCTGGCTCTCCTTTCGTCTCCAGGCTGAGTGGCTACTTGCCCTCTCTCTCTCTCCACCTCCCTGCAGAACATGTAAGCTGCTTCTCACCACTGGCGGCAGGATCATTAGCCCACCGGAAATTTTGGCTTTGTTTCTCTTGCTTTTTTTCCCCCCTGGCTTGGAACAAAGGGAGAAACATTCAATAGTTATTGATTTGGAGACATACAACTTTTACTGGAGATCCCATTTAATCACAAAAGCTGATTTATTGTAGGCCCTCTGACAATCCCATTAAATTGCTGTCTAGCTAATCAAGTCCATTCTTTCTCCTGGAGGACTAATCTTTTATGGGGCCGGCAGAACAAATCCCACCAGTAACAGGATTGTGGGGAACTGGGAGGCTCACAGCTGCCTGTCCTTACCGTAAACGAAAAATAATGTAGAATAATGAAGAATAAATGTCCTGAGTTTGGGAATCTCCTCTACAGCTAAAACACAATTTGTCTTCACTGAAAAACAAAACAGAAGATTCCAGTAAGTATTTGGAGAGAAGGATATTCTTTTTGGATACACAGTTCACTGATTATAGTTCCTCATCTCAAATAGATAAATAGACAAATAGATCATCCAACGGCCCAGCAACAAATAGAAAGTATTCTACAATTACAATTATAAACATGTCAGTTGAGCTTTGAGACTTGTGCAACTTGGCGTGTACATCATCACCATCTTCATTTCGGCTCAGGATAATCTCACAGACCAGCAGCAGCCATGGTTCACTCTGTTGCAGCATTTGTTTACAAGCAGGTTGAGCTCGCCAAGTGTGTTTGGTGCTCAGCCGACATTCTGTCTGCATTCACATCAGACAAAACCTACATTTCTGGACTGGGAGCTCTTGCGCAACTGTTGTGTGAGGCAAATAGCTGAGGCAATCAAAGGGTATAGTGAGGATTTCCCCAGCTAATGGATATTTTGGAATATACAGGTGTTACTGTATTACACGTGTATTGTATGTTGTGTGTGGCTTCTCTTCAATGTTAAATGAATGATCCAAGTCGCAGAAGGCCTTAAACCCCGCCATAATGGGATTGTTCTATTAAACCTTTATGTTTTTCCCTCTGCATGTTGTTTGTGCTGCCCTGCTTTTATGAGTCACATCCTCATCGTGTTCCCAGCCATCCAGTAGATGAAGTGAAAACCCAAAAGAAATGATGATGGAAACCTGGAGACACTTGATTGAGTTTTATGACGTGCTGATAAAATTTTACTGGCCCTCACTGGCTGTAACTCTAAGAAAGATATTACTGTTTTGTGGATAGATGTTATTATTTTTGTTTTCGTTTTTATTTTGAGACAGCCAGCAGTTTACATTTTATATATCAATCATTAATCTTTTTCACCTTTGCATTAATTGAACATTTCCTATTTTTAGCCTTTACCCACCCTTGGCACCTTGCTTGTTTTGTGGCACATCAGATCGTTGTGTTGTCATTTGGTCTATGAAAGAAAATGTCAGTGGCTACATTTCCATTAGGGCACGATGATGTTATTTCAGATTGCATGTGATAGAGAGCTGTAATTGCTTGCTGTTGCAGTACCTTTAGGAATTCAATACTGTCAATACTCTGTCATTCACCACTAGTCCACTGAGCATGTTCCATTTGATTGTCATCTATAGCGAAATGCTAACTGGGCTGCAGGGTATCCACCTGCATTGTGGGGCCTGCATTTGTTTTCAGTAATGGAATTGTCCCTTCGGGACAACAACATTCCAGATAGTTGCATCCTCTTACTCATAAGAACAGGAAACAAAGCCATCTATTCCAGTCTGCTTCTCCCAGTCCCTGATCGATCCCAAGGCTACACAAATACTGTTGTAGCCACTCTCCTATTTAGGCCCGTGGACATAGGTAATACTCCTAGGGACAGGTGTTTTCATTTATTGAAGCATATTGTCATGGAAGACTCCTGGCCCTCATAATGAGACACCCTGTGTATGGCCAGGCCTGACACATCCAGGACCCCAGAGAGAGTGCTGCCTCTGCATGGCTTTCCAAAATCCCAGCTCAGCACCTCTGGACCTCTGTGGAGCGACCATTGATTTGATCTCCTCACTTATTCCTCCATTGACATAGATACACTGTGTCAGAGCTCCTTGACGGCATAAATCTTAGTCAGTCTAAACAGGCTTATTGTCAGCAGACATTCTAAGGTTTTTTTCCTTTGGTGTTTACAGAGATTTTCAGACCTTAATTCAATAGGTACACTGCTTAGCTTTAGATGGTGATTGCATTTTTCCTTCCCATTTGCATAGTAAGAGTGGGTTCCCACTGGAAAGATCAAGGCAATCTATGAGTGGCCGATGCTGAGCTGCTGCCAGGAAGACTCTGTCGATTCCATTAAAGGTGGGGCCAGATGTTTGTCATTACCTTTATTGATAACCACAGGGTCAATACTGTGATTTATTCTGCTCGGATGGGACTAAGCTTTAGTCACAAGTTTCACCAGAGCCTGATCAATAGTACACAATGGACAAGTACAACATGACCACACATGAACTGAGAGCATCAGCAAAGCTGTAAATCTATCCCAAAGTCAGGTGCACATACAGGCTACTGAGAAACTGTGAAAACTGTAGTATGTGTTCAGTCTGCACACATTATTTGGTTTTATTTAACAGCACATGATCAAACAATAAGAACACAAATATTAAAAAAAATATTTTGTGGCTTTAACATAAGTGCCTTGGTAATGTTCTGATTTCATGATGCCCTTAATATGTCCAGTACCCTAGACAGCAAAGCAGCCCTACAGCGTTATGGAACCTCCACTGTATTTGACTGTAGGTAGGGTTTTCTTTTCTTTAAAATGAAATATTGTCCTCTGTAAACAAAGTGCTGATCTGCAATCCAAGAAGACATCTAATATATATCCCCTTTATGTCTACTAGACACAAATGAGTTCTGTTTAAGACTAAGATGAGACTAAAAGCATTTTCTCCTATTTCTCAAATTCAACTGACACATAAAAACTCATGTTGATCTCACACTGATCAAGACAACAGACCTCCAAATGATTTGAAATAAGTGTCATTTAACTCTCCTGAGTACGAAACCATGAGATTAGAGAAATATCTCAAAGAAAACTCAATACTGTTGCATTTTCCTAGTGAAGCCACAGGGCCAACAGCCATATAGTAGGAGCTGATTATCATTAAATATGTCACCTGTTAGCATCTTCACATTTATCTCATGAAGTCTTAAGAATCATTTCTCTCTCTGTTGTCTCCTCATTGCTCAGTTTTAGGAGAAACATTTCCGATAAAGGTGATCACAAAATGAGACAAAATTGAAATCATCCCTATTTGTTAGGATATGAAGAAAATATGACTGTAAGCAAAAGATTTTTGCTCTGGGTTGCCAAAGAGCTCTAATTTAGTTTCTTCGGTCAGGCTGTCTTGTGTTTCTCTTTCAGCAGTGGGGTCCAACCATAAAGCCCGTCTTGGTTCAGTGTCCGGCGTTTGGTACGGGCTGAAACCATTACCCAGGCCTCTCCAGGTCAGCCCTGAAATCTTTGGATGTCATGCGAGGTGTTTTCAATAACTAGCACCAACCTTCGATGACATCTGAGATCAATTTTCCTCTTCCCTCCTCGTCCTGGGAGATTCTTAACAATTCCATGTGCCGCAAACTTCTTAATGACATTGGGAACTGTGGAAACAAGAATACCAAGGTCTCTAGAGATGGCCATAAAGCCTTGTGAATGCTTTTGTTTGGTGATAATAGTTTTTCTGACATGCTCAGACAGCTCTTTTCTCTTCACAGACGACCAGGGAAGCAGAACATACTGTTTTATCCCTTTAAAATTAATAACTGGCTCATTTATACCATCCATTTCCTCCAACATAGTTGATTTGAATTGTTCTAAATGCCAATGATCATTAAATTATTCTTTTAAAAAACATAATTTTTAAATTTGTTTTTTATTCTTATTGTTTGATCAAGTGTTGTTGTAAATCGAGAGATGAATGTGTGAAGACCGAAAGTTGTTTTAATTTCCAATTATTTCAGAAGATATACATTATCTGTACATTATGTGCATAAAATACAAAGGTGCCAATAATCTTGACCAGAACTTTATAACAGTTAAATGTTATAGTTTAGTATAGTATAGTTATAGTGTGCAAGGATAAATTCTATGTTATATTTCTACATTATATGTTGTGTATGTGCTCCCCCAAGCTCCTTTGATTCTCTTCCAAGTGCTGGCACTCGTACAAAATAAATCGCCCTTTAAAAGCAAAAGAAAACTCTCTTGGATTAAATTCAGCTATCTCACACCAACGTCACTCTCTGGCATGAGACAGATCTGTTACGCAACTTGTGACTGTTAATTGAAGCAGAGCTGCCTATAGCTCCTTATGCCCTTTCCAGCCTGTTAGAACCAAAGCAGCTTCATATACTAACTGATTGCATTCGTGTAGGATTTTCACATAATGGAGATGCAGCTTTCAAGATTAGTTTTGGATTTTAGTCTTAAAATATTGAAATCCAATCCTTAAATCGTGTCAGATAAATCTCGATATTCAGAAATCATGAGAGAGTAAGTATGTTGAAAATGAGATCAACACAGAGGAGTGTGTAGTTTAAACATGCAAGTCCACTCCTGTAGTCTGTAGTTGGTAGCAGCTAGCCTCAGTGCAGTCAGTGGAGCTGTTTGTCCGTAGTGCCGTGTGTCCAGAGCTGGACATTCCTCTGGTGGCTGTGGTCTATAGGAGGAGGGCTCTGACAGCACCCTCTGAATAGACGCTGAGTCGCCGGACTGGACCAAAATGTAATTACCTCTCCCTCCCAATGTCACACTACAGACCTGAGCCTGACAGCAGCCTCAAAATGGAACGTGCTGGGATTGAATTAACCTCCAGCTGGGAACAGTGTGTGTGTGTGTGTGTGTGTGTGTGTGTGTGTGTGTGTGTGTGTTGGGGGGAGTGTGAACCACACCTTTGCCTTTCCCATGCCTACAATTCACAGAATTTTCTTTAACTCACACTGTCACACTATTATGCAGCACAGAATCGGTTTTCTGACATTGCTTGGGCAAGCAGAGCCTTTTTGTGGCATTTTGTGACTTATGGCCAAACCAGCCAACCACAGGAACTGACTCACACCACTGACTGCTGTAATACACTCTCACATACTTGGCTTTCTGGTCGGGACTACTGGTTGATACACCAAGAATGCCTCCCCTACCTGAGCCTCATTGCCATGATAAGCTTACAGCCTTAGAGCTGTTAGAGTGAGTCTGTCCCTGTGAGTGACAGTAATTTGCTCCTCTCAATAAAAACCTTTGTCATAGTCTTTAATATCAAGTGGATTATGTGCAGTCACTTATTGAGATTGATTCATATTTTCATGATGTGATTTATTTTCTGGTGAGTGTACAGTGTATGCTGGGTGAATGGGCTAATGTAATGTAATGGGGACTTAAATGAGCCATTAATCCAGGCAGCCCCAAGGGTAAAGGGACAGCATAACAGGGGATCTGGGGAACATGATGTAACCATGACACTGGGAGCTACAGATGATCCCAAATTTTTGGGAGACAAACACCATATTATATGATTTAATACATTGATGATGACGGTAAACTACATTAACAAGTGTTTTTTTTTTTATTTGACTAAATCTGTGATACTTGTATCAAAAACCTAACATCAAATATATGTCACTGCTGGACAGAGATTTGTTCCATTTCATTTTTTTTAAATTTTTTTTAAAATTTCCATCAAATACGGTGTATTCATAACATGAGGGCAAGGGCAAACAGAGACGTGGAGGAGGAGATACCAGGTGCTCCAAGATCGGAAATTGAAAATGGAGATAACTGTGTGTCAGAGCTTTGGGGGAAAAGGAAGGAAGGTGTTGAAATACAATTATCCATAGAAGGTGTTAGGTATTATAGATGACCCTGTGAGACCAGAGAGGGGGGTGGGAGTCAGGGAGCTGTCGGGGGCTTCCTGGCTGTATAATTGAAAATCATTCAGACAGCTGTACAGTTTAACCTTGGAGGACCATGGTCTTAGTCACTAATTGATGGCTTGGCATGCACCGGCAATTGAAAAGAGAAAGGACTTCTGTAGGTGGACTTTGGACCTGTGTGGCTATGGTGTATTTCTGACTTCAACTGAAGGAGCTTTGTGAAACAAAAGACCATGCTTCACAAAGCTCATTATCTCCCTCATGTCATTTTCCTTGAACCTTCCACATTTACCAACCCACAACACATCACTGCTGGTCTACTAGAAAGCATTGTTGTGTTTTTGTGAAATTGGTCTGTGGGCTGATTTCTGAACATCTCTATATTGATCTTGAACAACAACAGTGTTCTGAGCTCTGCAAAACACCCACCATCATCATGCTATCTGTTATAACATGATCCCATCTCTGAAGTAGCTGGTGTTGGGGAGTGATACGAGCCAGAGAGGCTAGTGAAAGTGGCTTTTGATCTCCAGGAAGTAATAGATCTCCCTGGCTAGTCGGAGCAGAATCCTGGCTCCTTCCTCCATGCAGCAGGCCAGACCAGTGTGGCCGTCTCTTCCCTGGTGGAACCAGATGCATTATTGATGGATGGCTGATTGGGAACTCAATTACAGAAAGATTACTGGGCTGGCAGACACTGGGACACCGGGACCCTGTCAGAGCGATTGAATTAGAACGCAGGAGAGGAGGGAAAGTGTCCTTCAGAGACGCCTCCCTTCTCTCTCCAGGACCTCCATGGGGATGCCAAACGGCCACAGCCCAGTTCATTCTCTGACAGATGACCTTCCCAACAACTGTAGCCGGGCCAGCTTTCCGGCTGGGTTGTGTTGCATAGATCAGTGGGGACAAGCTTATTTCAGGCTAAGCTAACCAGTGTCTGTGGACAATGTGACGAGATTGAACATTTGTGGTTAGTAGTGGGTTTTGTATGTGTGTGTGTGTGTGTGTGTGTGTGTGTGTGTGTGTGTGTGTGTGTGTGTGTATGTGTGTGTGGTATCTGTGGTTATAGGTACAGCATTCTACCTGATTGAATGGAGTTTTGTGTCATTCTGGCGTGCAGGTTTCGGTGAGTCCTCTTCAGGGATGTCACCTTTGAACCTTTTGATGAGTAATCATCCATGTGGTAGCCCAACTGTAACATGCGATACCGTGCTCTGATTGGCTCTTTCTCTGGCCAGCCATATTCCCGGAACAGGATCTACACATGGGATAGATTTGTGAATGTGAATGAGTGAGGTTTATGCTTTATGTGTAAGTGTGTATCTGTGTGTGTGTGTGTGTGTGTGTGTGTGTGTGTGTGTGTGTGTGTGTGTGCATGTTTTCTAACCAGCATTGTCACACATAAGCACAGGATGACCACAGCTCCAAACAGCAGTCCTCCAGTCACCAGCCAATCTGGCCGCAGTAACAGGTTGCGTCTCCTGTTGATCCCTACCCTGGTCACATGACGAGGGATAGTGGGGAAGAAGGGGCCAGCTTCATAACATTGGCCGCCTTCTGGCATCACCCGGACATACTAAAGGAGAACAGGATTGGAGGGTCGGATTGATTTTTTTTATCTCAGTAAACATATCACTGATTCAGAGTGGGAACAACAACAGGAAACCACTTTAACTTTGAGGCATAGTATATGTACCATAATCAAACAAGGCCATGAGAAGACTGAGAAGACTGGCAGCCTCTGGCAGCCTCTACCAGCCTCTATGCTCCATTTTACCTTTTGTGCCACTGGGTCAGATTTCTGAGGGAAATCTGCTGGATTACTTTATAGCACAAAACAGGAAGAGGGCGCTGTTCTTCCAGCACAAATGGAGTTTAGGTTTTCAGAGTTTCTTACAATGGCAGATGGTGGAATGATGGGAAAGCCTATGAAAAAATTTCTCCCAACATGTTTGTCTCATCAGCAAAGTGAAAGAGAAAACCTTTGACCAAAGAAGCAGAGGTCCTGTTTGTGGGAAGTGTGGTGTTCATTTTGAGAAATACTAGCACTAACAATACCATTGGCATGAGATACAGGCTAACAATCATCTCAGTCATATAATCTGTTTATCATATTTCATCAGCCAAAACAGTTCAGTAAAGTGGACTGCAAAACTGAGATCATCACCATTAATTGTCACACAGTTTCATGAATAAAACAATTTTTAAATTTACTCAACAATTTATTCTGTATCTGTCCTGATTACATAAAATGTTGCGCAAGGTGTGCAAGCATAACGCTGGGTTAACTTTATTTACCATGTGTTTATACTGATGGCTGCTCAGTGTAAGAACATAAACTCCAGGCTGGCTAAAGACCACAGAAAAGAGGCTGGGAGGAGTCCAAGACAGAGTCAGGTCCTCTGTAAGCTGTCTGAACGCACCCCAGTCAAAATCACTGTTTGTGTTGTACAGGTTGTCACTGAAAGACATGAAACAACGATGAAGGCAAAGCGCACAGGACATCAACACCCAAAGAATTGTCAAGTCAGTGATGCAAGCAGACTTTGGAAAATTAATCTTACTGGTTGCAAACAAATAGAAAAACTAGGCACAGAAATTGACTCACAAGTCATACTGAGGGTAGTGGTGCTTGTTGACAGTGAACAGTAGAACATCCCCCAGATGGAGGCATGTCGTGGGGTTCAGCACCCCAGTAACACTGGGCTCTCTCACTTCTGCTCCAATACTGCTCCTTTCTCCTCCACCACCACTGGAATTCAATTCTCCGCTCCGACGATTGGTGTTTTCATCTTTAGGCTCCTCCCACATAGCGGCAGAATCTCTATCTACAAAAACAGTAGAAAAGAGTTTAATCATCACAGGAATTAACCTTTTATAGCATTAACATGGAAAACGTATTCGTCATCATTCATGTTTTCATGATGTTATTATTTGAGGGGGACTGAATGTCTTTTTCGAATGAACCTGCTGAGCTGTGAGTTCCCCGCTCTGTGGTAACAGGAAACAGCTGATGAAGTTCCTTTGGGATGCCATTGAGGAGGCCAAGGAAGCCTGCCGCTGAAGACAGAGAGAGAGACAGGGAGAGAGAGAGAGAAAGGGGGAAGAGATAGGGTAAGAGAGAAATATAGTCACGTTGTAAGTTAAAGGCTATTAAGTTGATATATCACACTGTACATGTGTGTGTACTGTGTGTGTGTACTGTGTGTGTGTACTGTGTGTGTGTGTCTTCACCTGAAGTCTGAACAATGTATACAGTACGTGAGGAGTTGAGATGACTGTCACACAGCAGACTCCCTTGGGAGTCCCAGTGTTTAAAAATCCTCTCCAACACATCGCCTGAGACCGCCTGCACACACAATAACAGTGTTTACCATTAATAGGTCACTGCAACACAAGACACACTTCTCTTGAGCTTTCACTGTTGGTGCACTAAAGAGGACATTGAATGCGTCTTTTGTATGCATTGTCTGATGAGGTAGTGTAACTCAAGCTATTCATTTGGTTTATTATAAGATTTCTATGTAGATTTTCTATGTAGATACTCATGCATGGGTATCATGAGTAGTACATTTCTTGGATACAGTGAACAACAATGAAGTGAGGTACAGAATTTCACCTGCATTAGAGCGGTTATAAGTGAGTGTTCCTAACATTAATGTTAGTGAGAACAGTACTAACATTAGATTTTGTACTGCTTTGTGCAGATTGTTTTTTTCTGTTATGTATGTTCTACCCCTGATGTTCATCTAGTGATTCCGGGCTTCAGAGGGACGAGTGATCCAGTGTTCTTCATCCAGTGATTCCTTCTTCAATCCCTTCCTTCTTCTCTACCCTTCTTCATCTCTTCTTCATCCGGGCAAGTGGTGGATACAGATGAGATTGAGATCTCCAGCGGTTTAATATTACTACCCGGGTAGAAGCATAGTCTCACCTGAATTTAGCTCTAAAAGAGACACAAATACTGAACTATACTTTGACTGACTTTTGGGGAAATGGTTTATTGTTTTTCTTACCTGAATGTTTACAATTTATTGAATGACTTTAATAAATGCTTTTGTATTTCATCTTGAATAGTAGCCGCAATTTCTTCACTTCTAGAGCCAAACCTAAGGTAGAAATCTGGCCCAGATCTTATTCAAGTCATATTACACCAAATAGTAATATCTTTATGTGGATGTAATCCTTGTGAAAAACGGTTACAAACAGGAAGGGTTCTTTGTTTTTTTTTCAGCACATATGTTTTGTGCATGAATATGTTTGTGTGTGTGTGTGCATGCGTGTGTGTGTGTGTTTATCTGTGTATGCATAAATCTGTGTGTGCCATTGCTCACCTGACTCTCATAGCTCCATACCAATTCCAGATCTCCATTGAAGCGGCACTCCAGCTTTAGCTCAGCTGTGGGCCTGCTCCTGCATAGGCCTCCACATGCAGCTCTTCCAGGGGGCTCTCTGCACACACACAGCCCCAGCTCTCCATCATAACCCTGGTAGTCCTCTGCAGACTTACACACCTGCATGACAGTAAGCAATGTAAAGCCAGGATCACAATGGAAACTGTGTTAACTTTGATCTCACTTTGAAGGCAAGCTGTTATTATATAGTCATTCCCTGCTTGGACCAGCTGTAGTCAATGTGTATTTTTTTCAATTTCTCCATTCATCAAAAAAAAAATGGTTATAGTGTTTGCATTCTCAACTCAACTCAGACTCAGTGTGTGAGTGTGTAACTGTGTGAAGGGTTATGCCACACACTACTGTGAGCAACCATGATAAATATCAATACAGTGCATGGGGGGGGATCAGTGACTGAACTAGCCATCAGTCACTGGAACCACTACATGGTTACATATTAAACAGGTTTGTACTTTTAAACTTGGCGAACTACTACTAGGAAATTGCAGGCCTATGTTTTCTCAGTCTAATCTGTAAATAGTTCCCACTTTATATCTTTTAACCTGTGTCTCATTCAACTTCCTCAAGCACTACACACACAGTTACCCAGTTACCCACAAACAGCCACATTTTCAGAGAAGCGTCAACGCATTTTGTGAAACATATGGCATTCACCTTTACTCTACTTTCAGTGTGTATGCATGTGTGTATGATTGCACCAGTTCTAACCTGTTGCCTACAGTGAAGTGTCCACTGATGTCTGTCCAGACAATCTCCATACTGGGTACGCGATTTGCCATCTCTGCAGATATCGTACAGTCGTTGTACACACACATCTCTGTTGTTGGTGGGTTGGTACCCAAGGGCACAGGGGCACTGCCCATCACTGGCCTAGAAAGAAAAATATGGGATACAAACATGGAAAGAAACTGAAGACGAAATGGAGAGAGTGATTAATATTACATTGCTGCCATTTTGTGCGGGGACAATTTCATGTCTTAGTAAGTTTGTCAGTTAATACCCTAACTTGTTTATTCATTCATTCATTCATTACTGACCCACATATATTCATTAAATTGCTCATTCATCTATCATCTATCAATATATCTATCTATCTATCTGTCTATCGGACTATTTGTTTGATGTTTGTTCATTCATTCATTCATTCATTCAGAAAAAACAATCTCATTTCTCCTTAATATGAGCTGATGAGCGGAGGGCTCAGCAACCAGCCACCCGGTGACAGGCCAGGAAACTAGATCCTGTTGTGAAGGAACTTGATATAGAACTCTTTCTGCTTGAAGCTACAGATTGTTCGGTCTAATGTTTCTGCGCGGATTATTAAAATAACGGAGGGCCAAGTAGGACGAAGAGGCAAATGCGTGACAAGTAGGAAGTGGTATTGTCCATATGAAAAAGAGATAGAGGAGAAAGGCTGTGCAGTCATGCATACAGACGGTGAGGAGTCCAATGATACTCTCAACACACAGGCTGCAGGAATAACTGGGTTAATCCTGCTATCATGAGTAAACATTTAGAGTTTACTACCTGGAAGCTCTGTCCTTCTCCTAGGCAGATACATGTGTGCTGGCCAGACAGAGGCTGCTGAGCCTCAGGGCCGCAGGGCAGGGAGGCAGGCAGGCCTGGTCTAGGGCAGTAGTGGTGAGGAGGACACTTAAGACAGCTGTCTATGGCCGTAGCACCAGCAGTCGGCCCATAGGTTCCCTTAGGACAGGGTACCGAAGTGAAGCTCCCCACTGGGCAGTAGAAACCTTTAAGAATTCATATGTTTCCTTTAATTGATGTTTTATAAAGGACGTGCACTCAGTTTTATTAAGCAGATCTCTAACCTCATACACCTTGCAAACCCTATGTCTGGTTGTAGTGATTGCCCTCATATTAATGGTGTGGCATGCAGTTCACTTCCTTATGAAGTGCAAAACAAGGCTCAATGACATGAGTGACAAAATGTATGCAACACGAGTAGGTCATGTAGCATTGATCTTGTGGCATTAATGTGATACACCAGTCCATTTTGTCATTTTGAAAACCACAAAAAAATTGTGGACACCTTAGACAGCCTACCTGAACGGCAGGGGGGCATCTCCTGCAAGTGCTGACTGAAGTTGTTTCCATGAACCAGAGTAAGGAGCACAGAAGCACAGAGCCACCCGAGACGCACAAACAACTTGAAACCCCATGACTTTAACATTGTTCCTCTGTCCCAGCCCAGTGCCACCCACCCTAGTAAAGGACGGGTGACGGATGAAGCCAGCTCTATTCCAGACTAAGGTAGAGATTCATTTGTCAGCAGACTGTAATTCTCACCCAGGATCAGTAAAAAGTGCCCTGGTTGACTTTCTCATTTTTGCCATAACTGAAAAAGAAGTTATCGAGAGGCTAGCTAACTGTGATGTGCCAAACTCGCTCCTTTGGTCCCACCTGTCCTATCTGCCGTAGGTCTGCATGCCTGACCTGGTCTCTCCATTAGTAAGACAGAGCTGCAAGGTAAGCAGTGGGCTTGTTGGGAGGCATAACTTTCACTGGCCTGCTGAATGATTTACGAGCCCTGCAAGATAGGGTGACAGTGACAGTGGAGGGACTGGTGGCTGGTGGAAGGCAGCAGGGAGGAGAGCAAGAGACTACGGCTACCTGGTGCTGCCTGCTCAGATTACTGCATTTGTTCTTCTCAATCCCACCGTGAAACTGATTAATGATTTGGCTCCCAATGTACTTCAACACAACTTTGCTTTAGAATATTGTAGTCATCCCCACATGCTACTCAGCTGTTGTTCAATTCATTCCACTTCTCAGCCTCAGATATCATCTTAAAATAAATCTTCTGCTCTTCTGCTCATATTCTGCTCTTTACATTGTGATAGCAAGCCAACACTATCTCCCAGCTTCACTTGTAAATGTCTCGCTATCGGCTTGCAGTCATTACTGAAAATGAAATAACACTCAGTTCTTAACCCTGATAGTCAAAGAGCAGCGATTCAGTGTAGCACCCAGACAAGCACTCTGTAAACATGTATGTAAGTACAATATCATCTCTCTTGGTACAAAGACAAATTAGACAAAAGAAATCCATCCTGCCATGGAAACCTTTGGCCTGGATACAGTAGCTTTGATGTTAATCTCTGCATTTATGTTGATTGTTATGCACCAAATACCAAGTCAAATTCATTGCACGTGAAAACATATTTGGCAATAAAACTGTTTCTGATTCTGATTCTGATTGTGCAAGAGTGTGTATAAAATCCAAGGTAAGATTTTGTCCCTTTGCCTCCTACTCAAATGAAGACATAACAGGCTTTTTATAAGGTAAACCGAATTATCTGATTTAACAAATAAACATCAGTATAAACAAAAATCAAAATCAAGTCCTCTAAAAAAAAAATTGGTTGTGCTTGTGTGTGTGTGTGTGTGTATTAACCTTTGCTAAATGTTATATGTGCAGAAAGTAGTTCATAGTGCTGTTATATGTAAATAATGCCTCATCTCACACTGTTGTTGTAGTGAAGTAATTGATGGACTTTGGGTACCTGGAATAATTACATATTTCATCACAGCAGCCATGGACTATGCCCCTTCAGTGACGACTCGTAACTTACCTAACAGAAGAGGGTTCAACTTTCACCCACATATCCACATATGCTCCATGTAACTAGTGGCACAGCTCTGCACATTGCATAGACAACTGCCAAACAGGTTAATGAGATCATGGACAGGTGTCCATTGGCACACACAAGCATACTCATTCATTCACACACAAATGAAGTTGCCCATGAATTGACCGTTCTCATCCCTAGTTTTGTCCAAAAAAAGCATGGTTGACATTGCACACAGAACAGACACACAGCCTATAATGAACAGGTGGTCACTTGAGTTGAGTTGAGCTGTTTATGCTCTGTCCTGCAGAGCAACACAAAATATCCAAAGCATCCCAAGTCAACACAGTCAATGGGCTCCAGCTCTCACTTCTAAAAACATTTTATTTGATGATTAAAGAACTACAACAGGCAGTGTGTGGGGAATCTGGATCAAACAAACAAACACAATTGTGATTCACAGCAAACTGGACCATGGACATACAAAAATAGAGAACAGAACTGAGCCAAATTTCTCATCTCACAAAGTGAACTGAACTTAGTTCCGATAAACTCCTACCTCATTTCTATTTGTTGGTTTGGATTTGGAAGGCAGCGAGAGTTGTTGAGTCGGCTTCAGCCTTTCCGCATCTAGACTTAATGGATTTTGTGCTATTGGTAAACAACACAGGGAAAACTAATTTCAACACGTAGAGGTTTATCATGGGAATTAGTGAAACTATGGTCCATGCTGACCCTCATTCTACATGACATCATCAGCACCTCATTGAATCAATGTTGCAAGAATGCGGACAAGTTGTCTAATCGTTCAACAGTGGACGCTGGTGTTTGGCTGAGGCTATGTGTGTGTGTGTGTGTGTGTGTGTGTGTGTGTGTGTGAGAGAGAGAGAGAGAGAGAGAGAGAGGGGGAGAGAGTCTGTATGTTGTGTGTCGAGATCTGTTATCAGTGTGACCCTCCACGTGTTGGCTGTTGACAGAGGCAGAGTTTGGGACAGCCACTCTGATAACAAGGGCCTTTATAAGCCAGATCAGAGGAGCAGTCAATCTGAAGACCCTGATCCACAGGTAAAGACCAGCCACAATCTCTTATACTGATCTTTCTGTCTTAAAATTGTAATAAAGGTTTTATGGATAGTTTCTGAAAATCTGTAGAGTAATTCATGGGGAATTCTGATGCATTTCTCTCATCTGTCACCCCACAGGAAGATAAACATGCATCTCAAAGTCATAATCTTTGCCTTGTCATTCGTGACAACATCAGGTATGGATTACTCCTCAGCTTTTGAACTGATGCCCATATCCTTTATTGAAGGTGTATTCGTTTTTTGCATTAGAGGTACTGACAGGTGTTTGTTTTTATGCAGCGTACCCACTCAACCATGACAACTCAAGCAGGGAGGTGACCTGGGCTGATCCACAGGCCAACCAGGCTTACGACAAGGCAGAACTCACAAAGGATGTGGAGTACGTTTATTAAAGAACACCTGAAATAATGTATTATCCATACACTCCTGTCTGTGTGAAATCTTTGAATTGCATAGATGTAATCAGACTTGTTTATGCAGTACATCTTTCTCTCTTTGCACAGTAAGGCCTACAAGAGCCATGTAGACAGCAGTGACCTCTACACCCAGGATGAAGAGATGAGGCGCAAACTCAACATGGAGTCGGAGCTCCTGCGTACCCGTCTGCGCCAAGAGCTAGCCGAGCTGAGGGAGAGGCTGTCCCCATACCCGGTCCATCCCAGCTCAGCCTTGGTCAGCATGAGGGAGCGCTTGACCCCTCTCACCCGGCAGCTCCAGAGCTCGCTCAGCAGCAACACCCAGGACCTGTGTGGCCAGCTAAGCCTCTATCTGCAGGGTCTGGAAATGTCAGAGGCCCAGAGGGAGGCCAGTCCAGCTCTCTACCGGGAAGCCTTCCACTGGATGAGCCAAACCCTGGAACACAGTGGATCTAAACTAGCTGACATCATCAGTGACTTCCAGACTAAAACCTCTGGGGTGATCGATCAGTTGAGAGAGATCAGTGCTAGTGAGGGAGAGGGAGCCAAATCAGGGCTCTGGCAGGAAATGAGCTCCAGATTGGGACAGGAAGTGAGTTCATTGAGGCTGGAGGCACAGAGCAGGGTGGGGACTCTCAAAGCTGAGGTTGCTGCTCTGCTAGTAACGCACGCACAGCCTCTCAAGGCTGAAGTGACAGCAGGTGTGGATCGGTTCTGCCAGAACACAGCTCTGCAGAACCACGTGTTTCAGGCACGGATAGAGAGACTCTTTCTGGAGCTGGAGGAAGAGATGGAGGTCCAAGGAACCTCCAGCCAGTCTTCCTCCCCCTCCATACAGCCGAGTGGCTCTTTGCAGGAGGACTTCTCAGCTAAACTCTCTGCTCTGATCCAGGACATTCTGCAGTCAGTGCAGTGAGAAGGAGACACACGTCCCATTGTGGTAAAACTCCATTAATGTCCCTGTAAAATGGTGCATTTGAGCTGTATCAGTGTTCATGCATTTGCTTGTGCTGTCATCATCCTTGCTGTTTGCTGTTGACTGGTAAAGTAAATAATCTGTACATATTTATGAATGTATTGATATGTTTTATTTCATTCTGTATATGAGTGTCTGGGTGATAGTCAGTATATATTTACTTTACTGTACACTGTAAATACACACTGCTTGTTGTAAGTAAAAGGAGTTTAAGAAATACATTTGATCCAATGCTGTCTTTTTTGTATGTTTTTTACCCTTCAAATCAATTTCATGATGTGAAATTAAACACAACTCAACACCCGGTCTGATTTTAAACTTCATTCTGTCTTTTGTTCAAAATATGTACAAAGCATAGCAGCAGGTGTGAGGGTATTACTATTATTATTATTACTATATTATTATATACTCTATATTATAATGTCTTCACCTGGAACAAAAAAAGCTTGATAAATATGTAGTAACTGTTTTAGGCACTATAACCCAGAATCTGTATTAGACACCCCAAACCATGTATTAACTGTTAAGCTGCCTGACTATGGGCAGACAGGCAATCTGTTCAGACTAGCTGAAATTTGAGAAACAAATTGAGAAATAAATGGAGCCATCATGTTTACCACAAAGCAAAGTTTTTATTATTTTTTAGAAAATGTTAAAATTACACAATATGGGTAATTCTTTAAGTTCCTTCATAGATGATAAATGATACTGATATTGAATACAGATGCTATACATATAGATACAAAAAGCTGATACCAGAGTATTTTTTCATGCTCAATACAAGTACACAGCCTTGGCTAAAGAAATCTTGACATTATCACGTCATATTTGATCTCATGGGGTGTAGTTGATCTGTCAGTGAAAGGCATGAGGTAGTCGTCCTGCCCAGTAGAACTTCTTAAGCACAAACCAGCCGCCTAGAACCAGCAAGACGGCAGCAGCTGATCCAAACACTACCCCCACCACCACGCCCGTCACATTCACATCATCCCTCTTCGACTGCAGTCCACCACCTGGAGCACATTGGGGAAATGGAGAGCATATTTTGTGGTGCCCTTTAAAAAACAGGAATAAAAAATGCACTTGGTTTATGAATGTGATCAAAATGAACTTACCATAGGCAGCTGCAGAGGGTCTGTCTTTTGAGGAAAATGAGAGAATGAGTCAATGAAAGTTGGTCTTATTCATTCTAATGGTTCACTAACTTAGTATTGCTTGGAAATAGCGGTGAAAAAGCTGAAGGAGTCTTAAGCGAGTCTAACCTTCTCCAGCAGTGTAGAGGGGTCCTACACTAACAGTGGCAGATTCCCCGGTTTCCTCTCCAAAAGGTTTCACGGATCTTTTCCTTCTGCTATTACAAGCCTGTAAAAAACAAACCATTACATCCATTACAGTTTCGTTTGATCTATGTCACGTCATGCCTACCAATGCCTCTTAGCTGTTCAGCTTGTTGCTAATAATAATAATAATACATGTTATTTTTCCACCAAGCAATAGTAGTATTGCTAATAATAGTATTGCTATGAGTAGTGACTTTCAGTTAGTGTATTAATATTATATTAACTGTTATGTGGTCACAGGTTTTATTTTATTTTATTGGGTATTTTACAATGGTTTTGAATGTGCCTCAGGGCTGAGGAGAGGAACTATGTGTTTGATCAGTTGATAATATACAGTAATTATTACACTATTAAGTTATTATTATAGTATATGTGGTGATACATTGCATCATTCAAATATTTTTGAATGTTTTTCTATTTTCATGAAGCAGAGTGGATTGGTCTTCAACTTACATCCAGCAGCTCTTGACATTTGGTGGGCTCACACAGTCTTAGTATGCAGTGCAGATAGATGCTGGACTTGTCCTGATCACGGTGCTCTACAAAGCGGAAGGCCTCAAAGTTGAAGCGTGAAGTCTGGGAAAGGCCGTTGGTTATGATAGATGTCCTTTGGTTCACTTCACAGCTAGGGTAGAGCAGCATTGTTTAGATATAACGGGTAAATGAAAAATGTTCTATTAATTTCCCCATGTATCGAGATGTGTAATGATCTACATACCCTGTGAAGAAGTTGTACTGCTGACTGTTAGTCAAGTTGTAAACAGAGGGAGTTGCAAAGCAGTGATCCAGCAACAGGTAGAAACTGAACACAGGACAATGAGCCATGAGTTACTGTTTGTATATATATTGTGCTGAGGTAAAAATTAAGATGAAATCTCTATGAGCATTCATTAACGTGAGTCTCTGAAATGGGCTTCACGTACTTCCCCGTGATGTTAATGGCCTTGACCTCCACATAGACTTTGGTTCGCAGTTCAAGTCCCGTTGGAGGTACCACCAATGGATGGCCATAGTCAGTGTCCTGACAAAATAAAACATAAAAGAATAAAAATAAGTCAAGACATACAGCTCTAAAGTAAATCTTACGCGGTTGAATGCCAACTTACATTATATACATTCATTCTTAACGTATCAATGAAGGTTCCATTATTATCACTGGTGGCCACAGAGACTGAAGACCTAACGTGGAGAAAAGAAACATAAAGAAATTTTCAATATTATGTACATTTCAACATGATGTGTTTGTGTTTATGTGCAGTAACTAGAATAATAACCATACAGTTATGCTTGAAAGTCTGTGAACCCTACAGGGTGTGGTCATTCTTTCATATATTATAAAGGAATAACCTTATAAAATCCTTATCTAAACCTCAAATCTTATTGGAGAGATCCCAAATAAAGAACATGCACAAACAAATGGGATAAACTTACATTCTTTATGTAACAAAACTGGTATATTTAACATAATGACATCCCTAAACCTTCAAGCATGATTGTATTTAGATAGAGATCATAGAAATATCACCATGGCACAAAGAAATCCAGAGATGAAAAATTACTCACGCCACAATCTCTGTATTGTTGACCAAGTACTCTAATGGGTAACGGCAGGAAAAGTGATAGTAGAGGTCTGTGGAGTAGCTGATCACACCCTGGTCAGAGCTGGGCGTGTCAATGAACCCCGTGATGATAACTGACTGGACACTGGAGAAAGAGCTGAAGGGACCCGTGGGGTCTGGGACCTCATCCACAATCTGAACAAGACAGCAAATGATTGGATCATTTTCCGGTCATTCTCCTATGTCACCAAATGAGTCAACATCTCCATCTAACACCCAGTTGCAGAAAAAAAATCTGTTCTTTTCTTCCCATTTTTCTCTCCCACAACCACTCTCCTACACTCAGTACACTCTGATTTCTTGTCTACTGACACCATCTGACCTGCAGGGACTTGCGGCAGGGGTTCTCCTGACTGGCATTAACTGGAAGATGGTAGCGGATGACGGGTGGGTCCACACTGGTGTCGATGGTGCCTTGGCACTCTGTCTTGTTGTGCTCCCCGTTCAGCGCCAGGGCGGTGAAGCCTGCCCACTGGGCCGTGCATAGATTGACCTCCAGGGTGATCATTTGGGTGCCACAGTCCACTATCAGGTCTTCGTTGTCTGAGGAGGAACAGAAAGAGAACCCAAGAGAGGTAAATGGTAGCACAGAAATAAGTTTCAACAATGTGAGAATTTTCCTATTCTGCTCTGATTTGGGTAGAATGCTCATATAAAACTGTGAGTGATCTGGTTCTGTGAGACGGATGTTTAACCTACCTGGGATCCTCTCGTACTCGGAGGAGCAGTTGAGAGAGAGAGCAGGTTGGAGGAGTAGAACCACCAGAGGGAGACACAGGAAAAGAGTCATGCTGTCTGGACCGTCAGACTTGTATGATCTGTCTTCAGTAAAAAGGAAAAGGAGACTCAGACAAAATTTAAAAAAACATAACCATTTTTAGCCTCCACAAAACAACAACAAAGAGTCTGAGCAGAGATGCTAAGATGATAATAATGACTCAATAAATTACTTATTCAATAGCAATAGCGTTGCAAATTTTGTTTTAATGTTGATGAGTAAAACTGTTGATATTTCCACGTTTTTTCCCAATCCATTGTTATTTGTTGTAAAATTTAAAAATAAATTGTAACAATTTGAAAATAAAAATGATCTTACGATAAAGCGTATGAAACTGAGATGGGTCTTCCTACCTTGGCTGGCTGGCTGGCTGGCTGGCTGGTACCTGAGCAGGTGCTTTTGTCACTGGAGTAGTGGGGGAATGTGGCTTTTAAGGAGTTAGACACCGTCGAGACATCTAAAACCAAAGAGGTGTGACTCTGAAACCCTCCTTCCAACTAATTATAGATCCCTATGTATACACACACACACACACACACACACACACACACACTGACTTTCTCCATCTTTGTCCTCTCAGTCTTCTCATTTCAGCAGTGACTCCTGGCACGTTTCAGTATCAAATCGTCATCCAACAGATTAATGTCAGTGGGTTTTGATTCCACAGGTTAACCGGCTTCAGGTTTCTCTATTTGTTGTGGTACTGAGGGAGACATAAACTATACTGAAATTTGTGGTATCACAAGGTTGAGTTTTAATTATTATTTCTAATTAACCTTCTTTCATTTCATTGAAAAGAGTAGATTTCTTCATATTTCAGGAGTGATAGTCGGCTTTGATTATATTTCATCCATTTTTCATCAACTTGTCACCTTTTCCAATGCACTTGATTGCACATGGTTTAGGTTCCCCCCTGACAAATCACAGCCAAAATGTCATTAATTGAGCAATCAAATTACACAAAAACATGCAGCATAAATGTATTCTATATCTTAATTCATATTCTATTAATAACCCTGACTGAGATTTTCCTATAAATTACTGTCACCTTACAAAATCTATTTATTAAAAAACAAAGAACAACATTTTGCAACTCAACAAACTGTTCACTCTCAAGAAGGAGAAATGAAGTTTCCTAGATAAAACAATAAAATGTTCTGAGAGATTCAGTGTCTTGAAAAGTGGATTCATGTCTTGAGAAAGGAACGCCATGAATGCTTGAAATGCGATCATGCACGCTACAAGCTACAAAGTACACAGCCAACCAGAAGTATCCTTTGTTAATTTCCCTTGCATGTCAGACCTCTTCTATTGTGTCCCATGAGTTGCTTTGTAGGTAGTCTTCGCTATAGGCTACAACTGTTACTGTTCAAATGAGAACCCCCATTGTTCCAAAAATATAGAATGAAAAGGAGCATCAATGTTTTCGCCAAAACGCCCATGGTCAGAGAAGACATTTGTTACACTATCCAGAGATGCGTCACTCTTTACAATCTCTTCAGTCTCCTCTGTGACCGGGATCTATCTCCCATGACACCTATTTGGAAACACCTAGATGGTCATTCATCTGCACTTTAATCACATTCTCCAATTCCAATAATCCCTCTGGTTGCAGGTCAGTCAGAGATGATAACTGTAGATTATGTACAGGCTTGGCTGTCTGCAATGGTCTCTGAGGGTAAAATTCAGTTTATTGCTTTTGAAAAGTCAAAAAGAGCATAGGTGCATGTTGGCGATGTGAAAATGACAGAGAAAATAATAGAATAGAATATAAATATAAATATAAATATAAATATAAATATAAATATAAATATAAATAGAATAGAATAGAATAGAATAGAATAGAATAGAATAGAATAGAATAGAAAAAGCAACAAAGCAAAGTAACACACTGTTAGATAAGGTCCAGGGCAGGCTGACAGGATTAGTACTGCAACAATGACTACTGTATATCTTTACTGGCTTTCTCAGGACACAACAAAGGTAGCTGACATCCAATAACACCGGTAACCGACGGCAATAGCTGCAGATACAGATTTAATTTGGGAAGAAAGGGGATATGCTGGGGAGATGGTGCTGCAGGTGTATAGTATATTAGTACAACTAATGACCCCTTGGGGTGTGAATGGGGACATACCCCATATGTTACATACCGCTTGGTACCCCTTGGTATGTAACATATCACATAGCCAACTAGTTATCCCATTCAGATGAGAACAGTGCGTGCTCACCTATGGCACACCACAGATGCAGAGGAGTTGTTGTCTATGTTGGCGGGATGAGTGATGATCCATGTTGCAGAAGGTGTTTAGTCCTGTAATATCTTGCTTACATGTACAATATACATTTTCTTTTGTAACAGCAAAACACATTGATGCACATGTAGTTTAAAGAGGCATCATAGGCTTTATAACAGTTGGGTTGTTACTACACATTAGGAAATCTGGGTTTTTGAAGCCACCAATGCCTTATTCCAAGAGGCTGTATTTTGCTGCCCTCTGCTGGCCAAAAGTAGATGGGGTTCAAAATGCCTTGTTCTGATGATTCACCAGTGTTGAGGAGTCTGCACCAAGAGGCAGAATTTTACCCTCCATAACAGAACAGAAACAGAAATTATGGACAAATAATTGAGAAGAAGACTAACAAAGAAAAAAAGTCATCAGAATAGCAAAGAATGTGCTGTGCTGGGTACAATGATGCATAGATGCAAAAAATAAGACTCTCACAAACGTGTCTCTGTTTACTCCCACACAAAACGAATGAGGTTGTCAAACTAAAAATGACAACATTTTGCCCTAAGGCTGCATCAACATGAGTATCCTATGAAGTGGCTTTATGAGGCAGCCTCAAGAGTATCTGAGGGGGTGAGAAATCAAATCTATGGTAAAAGAAACCTCTTTCACTGTAGAGAAATCCAGATTATTGTTAGGAAATACTGGAACATATTATCTTCAGGTGCACGTGTTGTTTCTACCTTCAAGGAGTCCCATTCTTCGTACTCCACCACAGCAATGTTTTCCTATTGGTAGCAGTGTAACTCTGTTTCAAAGAGCACAAGTTTTACACATCTTAGGACAGGAAAAAAGTTTAGCAAACAAAGAATTGTTTACAATACAGCTTATGTGAGTCCAGTCAAATGGGGGGGGACACCACACCCCCATAGCTAGAGGCCATAATGTACATACATTGTGCTGCATCGGTGTTGAAGCTGTGAGTAGGAGAAGGAAGGGTGGTGGTCTGAATGATCATTTGCTGAAGAGGGAGACATACAGGATGTTCAAATTAAACACACTATCATCCTGTGGTTTAAATGGAGATTTTGAACTGTCTCCCTTCTTCTGAACCAACATTTTGATTGTCTCATATGTTTCATATGTACTTTTGGTATACTCACATTTGCTCTTGCCTCAGTAGTCTTTACCTGTATATAGAAGTGTGTACATAGAGTTGTGAAAATATGACTGTCTCAGTATTATTGTGCTCATTTTTATTGTGGATTAAGTACTTTGGGCAATGTTTCAGTTTCCAGTTATGTGGTATCTTAATATAAGAGTGCAGGGTTGAGACAATTGTTTTGATTAAGAGCTGCTGCCATGTTTTATGGGTGGGACCAACAATCAGACACCTGGTTACTCACCTGATTGCAGACGTCTACTCTTTAAGACTACCATGTGCCTGTGTGATATCATTATCTCATTGACACTGTCAATTTTAGTTTGTCAACCGCATTTTCATTTTTGTTTTGAGTGAGAATAAACAGACAAGGAATTTGAGTTTAGATCACATTTCTTTTGCAAGTCCCACAGAAACATATCAACTCTGATTAATAACTAACATTTAATAACAAACGTATTATTAGTTTTTAGTTATTAACACTATTATTATCCAGTCCACTAATATTATCCAGTCCAGCATTAACAATCCTGTTGTAAGCATCAAAACATCATTTATCTGTAGCATCAATGAGCCATGGTGCAACAAGGGTAGTGCTTGTACCACATGGTTTTAATACCGGTTACAAAGGTTGGTTCCATCACCAAATAATCAAACAAACTCACTTGGGAGCTTCATAAGGCCAATACATGACAAATTACAATAGGACCGAGGTGATCCACTCAGCCCTTGGGTAACGTAGCGTGACAAGCATCCAGAGGCAAGACGCTCACATGATGCACACACTCGTGTCACCAATAACAAGACATGAGACAGAGGGAGAGACTGAGAGAGAGACAGACAGAGAGAGATAGAGAGAGAGAGATAGAGAGAGACATACAGGGAGAGAGAGAGAGCAGAAAGAGAGAGAGAGAGAGAGTGAGAGAGAGAGAGAGGAAGGAAGCTCAGAATTAAATCTCTGCCAGTAATGATTCAACTCTTCATTGGACATTGAGTAAAAGAGCCAATACTGTTTGCTGCACTAAGAGCTCAGAGCTCATTAGATCTAGATCTGTTTGATTAAAATGGAAAAATACAATAAGCGTCTCTGAATGTGTGCAGTAACGCACAGTCCTTGTGGAGGGATACTGTCTGACAGTTTGCTGGATGAAGTAGATTCAAATAATTGACTCTGTTGCGTAACACATGGCTGTCACTGTCTTTCACAATCTAAAACTGGATATGATTATTTTCATTTTCTGGAGTGAGAGGAAATTAGTCCCAATGCCTGGAAACCAAACCAAAGAGATGAACAGGAAATATGGCACTGAAAAAAGTCTCTTTCCTCTTCCTCCTCTACAATGGCTTCCTGTTCCAAGTTCAATCTGTCTCTCCCTCTCTCTCTCTCTCTCTCTCTGGCCCTCTCCCAGTCTCAATGTTCCTGATTGCATCTGACTCATAGGCCTAGTGTTTTCATATACATTTTGAACAAGTGGTCTACAAAGTAGTCAGATTGTTTTCCAAGGCTACTCTTTATTTCACCTTGTTCTTTTTGTTGTTTTTCTGGACAGGCTTGCTAGAACACCAACATTTTCATTGCACCACTGGAGTTTTCCATGGCTCACCAGCCACAACAGTCATGTGGGCAATAAACTTCACTGAATCAGAGCAGATCAGCACACATGTGCTTTAAAGAAAGGAAAAACTGACAGGCTGTTGTTGAGCGTTTAACACACACCATTTCACTTTCTGAAGTCGACCTTGTGTCTGTTTCTGCTTTCTCGCTTCATTTTCTCCTCAGAGCTGTTTTCCCCAGACAGCACTCAATCACCGTGATCACTGAGTGTCTCTCTCTCTCTCTGTTGTGTGTGTGTGTGTGTGTGTAAGGAGAGATATTCAGCCTGTCTTTATTTTGGTACAACGAGCATGATGCATGCACGCACAAAGACCTCTATTCATCCCATTAAAATGAAATCACTATGTGGGAAATGTGATTTTCCTAATTGTGTAGAGGGGACGCTGGAGACACGCCATCTGTAGACAATTTCAAATTCATAACTCCGTGGTATGATTTAACTTTCAGAGAAAAAAAGGCATCGAAGTGCAAAATACCTTATCGTTTTTTTTAAAAGCAAGAATCATGGACTTTCTCTCTCATGCGTTAGTTGTTGTTTTTTTTTGTTCAGTCAGACGCCATATGCATGCCTCCACCAGTCTTGACGGGACAAACTGCTCTGCTCCCTCTGTCTTTAGTCCATGGTTGTCACAGGCGAATACCCTGAAGTTCTTCTTCACCCCAAAACAAATTAGTAATATCTGATTTCATAGTAATCGTCCAGAACACGAGAGGGAACATGTAGAGATGGATTTTATGAAGCTGTTTGGCACCGTTATCGCCGTTTTGTTCCACCCTGGAGCCGCGTCGAGAATAAACGGTAAGAGTTTCTCCTCGGAGAAACGTTATCTAACGGTAACAGCCTCGACGAGAACTCACATATTCGCATGTTTCTAATTGTACCGGGCTACAATGTGATATGTTATTTCAGAGACTTTCCAGGTTTGTTTGTTTTTTCAATAAAGTTTTGTTTTACATGGAATAGGTTTGCACGCAGCACTGAGCTATGCATTTCTTGTCGCTTAGTCCTTTTCGTTTTTCTTGATTGCTGATCACTTTGATGCGATCTGTGGCAAGACGAACCAAGCCTGCATGTAACGTTAGTGAAGTGATAAACAAGTCAGCATAGAGGCACATGATGTTGTGGAAAATTGAGAACGTCAATATCAAGACGTCTTGGACCGCAGATCACTGATTTTTGTCAGGAGGTCGCACAGTTGTTTTAATAATAATATTAATAGCATGACTACTTCACCGTTATGCAACACAGGCTGGAATCTCAGTATTTCACAATACTGTGGTAAGATTGGAAAGGAGAAGGCAATGATGAGCAATAATACAGAAGAGAAGAGAAGTCGGGGGGATTGCCTTATGTTGTTTTTTTTATGGCATGTTTAAAATAGATGCAACCAGTGGCCTCAGCCAGTCAGGATGCAATTTGATATGGAGTCCATAATGAACAATCATTCAGTCAATAAGTTAGCAATAAGCAATTCCAACTCAACACAATACCATTCCCAATGATTATAGTAGGCCAATTATTTTCAAACCTTTTCACTGTTGACTTAGATATTTGAAATATTTTTTTCACACAACAACACAACACAATCTAAAATCAAGCCTATTTTGCAGGCTATTAGACCAATCAAACTACATTTATTCTGGTTGTATGCTACTGTTCTACTACCCTGCTGTTTATTCCACCCACATTGCATTGCATGGAGATGGGATGACTTTGGCAACCCAACCAAAACATTCCCGTAACTAATTTCACCAGAATAGCTTGGTGGTTGCTTTTTATCCTCCTGCCACCCACCTTTGGGTCCCAATACAGACTGCAATAAGTTACTTGTTCTCTCACTGACATGTTAATTCTGACTGTGGTGTTCAGGCCAAAGGATCTGCCGGCGCGGGACAGAGCGCCCATGCTACAAGGTGTCCTACATCCAGGACAGTAGGCGGAGGCTGACCTTCGAGGATGCCCACCAGGCCTGCAAGTTGGATGGTGGAGAATTGCTCAGCATCGAAACAGAGAGCGAGCAACGACTAGTGGAGAGGTTCATACAGCAGCTGCAGGCTGGAGACGGAGACTTCTGGATCGGGCTCCGCCGGAGCCCACAGCGCTTCTGGACAGGGACTACCAGCCCAGGTTGCCCATCACAGTACTACTGGGTGGATGGAAGCAAGGCCAAGTTCAGGTCTTTACTCTGTATTTTGTACTTCTTTTCTTGCACACACTATAAGAATGTCTTGTGTCAGTGATGGAAATGGCATAAGGGAACCCAAGGGCGTACCACGTGTCCACATATACCATGTATATCGTGACAAATTTTTTTTTTTAAAGGCCATAGACACTTGTTTTTTAGAATAGAGTAATGGAACGTGGAATGAGATTTGGGAATGACTAACAGTGGAATGGGTCATACAATCAACGGTCCTATTTAGAGTTGATTCGGTTTTAAAGGTGTACATCTCCTTTACTGTAGGAACTGGCATTGGGATGAGCCATCCTGTGGTGGTGAAACGTGTGTGGTTCTGTACCACCAGCCCTCTGCACCACCTGATGAAGAAGGCCATTTCCTGTTCCAATGGAATGATGTCAACTGCAATTCCAAGAACAACTTTGTGTGCAAATACCCAGAAGGTGAGCCAATGGATCACTGCCTGTTCTGAGCTGGGAGTCATCAACATTTTGGCACATTTGGTTTTCCTCTGTTCAGGAATTCATTTATTTTTAATGGCACAAAATATTATTTTTATTATCCCGAGCATTATTAAAGTGTGGCTATTCCTTTCACCAACTAACACTTAACAACTAATGCACAATTATATTATTTGTAGATTCGTGGACTACTATAATCCTCATCTTTATGGTATCCCAAAATAGAAAAAAAAACAGTTATGAGTAGTCCACATGGAGCTAGATTTCTGACCAAGGCCTGCAAGTGAGCTCACGTTACTTCATTGGATGCTTGTTAGAATAAGTATTTATTTTAAAATTATTTTATTGTTGTTTTTTTTGACTCCCCATCTATCTGAGCAACTTTTAACGGATGAGAGCCCTCAGGTCCTCTAATAGCAATCTCCTTGTAGTCCTTAAGTTCAGGACAAAGTTCAGGCCTTACTAGTCATTTTGGCCCCCACTTGAGGGCTGCAGAGTTTGTGGTCATTTTGAAGAAAAAGCTGAACGTCTATAACTTCCAGCATAGCTTTTCCTTAGAGCACCTCCCGCCTCTGTGAATTATGCTAGTTTATTTTTGCCTTAATCATTTTGGTTAATTATTTTATATTTTATATTTTATCTTGTATGTGTTGTTTTCTATTACAGGGATGTATAACTGTTTTTAAATCCTTGCTGTTATGGTCCGTTGTATTTAGACTCTTTCTAATCACTTTAATTTAACATTGCTTTACAAAATGTACTGGATACATAAAGATTTAATGATTGCATGAGGTTAACTTACTCTCTTACTATCTCTTTCTTTCACAGAAAAAGTACCAGCATTTACTCAAGCAGGGGATACAGTACACACAGGTACTATATGTACGTACACACATATTGTGTTTCTGTGGATTATAGCTAGTGAGCAAGTGGTTGCCTTAGACATTCATGCTCAAAGTAATCTCAAGGATGTGTCATTTGTTTATACTTGAACTAAGGAGAGTCAGACAAAACCATTACATCACTAGTCTTTATCAGTCTCAGTGATAAAGACTAGTCTTCCTTCCTCTATGTGAAGGAAGACCTCTAGTGGCCAAAATCAAAATCACTAGACGTTATACAACAGTATTGTAAAAAAATTTACCACCAATTCTTCAAACTTAATCATTCATATTTCACCATCAAACTTGTTATCCAGGCATGTTTTAGTGGTATGATATATATGATATATTATACATTAGGAACATTGGAAATACTTTGTACAGATTTGGAGTTTAAATGCTTGTGTTTGCATCATGTATCAACAAGACATTTTCCGCCATTTATGCACAATCTATGGAATTTATTTTTATATTCCCATATTTTTTGTTTCTTATCCGTGATGGTGAGACCAATCAGCTCAAAAGTTTAAGGTTTAGATGAACATGGTTCTACCATATATAAAGCAAACAGCCAAATCCCATTGTTTCCGATGATATTCATCTCATTTCTCAATGCCCCAGTTCCATCGCTGAGGCCAAACCTACTGTCAACCACAGAAAGTGATGAGCAGATAAAAATAGCACCACCTGAATCGTCAGGTAGGAAAAAAACCTCCTGTCATCCACATATTATATGTGATAATTAGGCTTAATGCCCTCTGCGTCCCCAGTGGACATGATAAAAAATAAATGTTTGAAGTGAACCCCACATATTCAGACACAAGTGGTGAGATTAAAGCTAAGTGATGTGTTTTCCTTTGCAGTATCTCTCTCAGACAATACCCGGTATGTTTCCTACATCCTTTGTGCCACTATTCCCGCTCTACTGCTGCTGCTGCTGGTAGCCACTGGGTTCTTCTGCTACAGACAGCTTGCCAAGAGGTAAAAATAAAAACCGAAAAGAAAATAATACGGTTTTGACTAAATGCCATGCTATCTATTGTACCATAAAAACTATAGTTGTGGATCATCAAGGAGGGTTTCTGGATACAGATTAACTCAAGCGTCAATAATTTTAGTGGATATTATTAGAAGAAGCTCTGTATATCTTGATAATTGGGATTATAATGTACCAATGAAATTACAAAAAATATATATTATCTCAGAGGTTTTTAAGTGTTGAGACAACAGAGATTTTGTTAATATGGTTGTAATCTGTCAATATGTTACACTGGGAATGCAACTTGAGTAAGCAACCCTTCACTGAGTATTTACAGGAATAATCTGGAAAAACTTTTGAGCACAACTTTCTTGTGGGCATAATTTTAATGATTATTTTGGCTTAGTCGTCTCCTTAGAAAACTGCATGGTTAGGAATATCATGTAAAATATTTGTCTGTAATTACTGTGATACAAACGATATAGGTGTGCAAAGTTTTAACATTTTAACAACTTTCATCATTGTACAACAAGACTTTTCTCAGTGGGACAAGTTCTGTCACAGTTGGCAGGAATCACAGATTGGCCATTTTTTTTTACAATCGCACTGGGCTATATAATGTTATGTCATTTCATATTTAGGAGGAAAACAGAAACTGAGAGCTATGCCAGCAGACCAGAACCATGGATGTCAACAACAGGGGCACCTTGCGCGGTTCAAGGACCTTATGCCTTTAGTGACATTACCAAGCTGCATCCCACTGCTCTGGGAAGCAGCATGCCAGCAGACATCAAGACAAAGTACTTCTGTGCTTCCTCCCTGGACACCCAATGTGACCATTATGAGAATGTGTCATGCCCGGAAAGAGAGAGTGGCTTTGTGACCAATGACATCTATGAGACCTGCAGAGAACAGAGCCGGCAGTGCCGCAGTCAGGCTGGTTGGGTGGAAAATGAGATCTATGGATAATACTGCTGACACCTAGCTGGCCTCTGTGAGTCTCAGCCTCCTTCCTAACAGCTAACTAATATGACGCAGCTGAATAGCAGAATACTGTTCTCCATCCTTTTCTTCCTCTCCACCCAGCTGGTTGGTTGGTGCACGAACCCTACACTCATGTATGTTATAGCCTGGACTTCTTTGGTTATTTGAACATAAATCTATCTCATTGGTGGGTTCAGTGTTGTACCTGAGCATCCACAGCCCACTCAACTAAAGCTGGGCCTATTAAAGTCTGGAAAGCCTGTAAATCAGATTAATGCTTGAAGCATAGCAATTAAATATAGAACATATGATTTCATTCCACTCTACTTTAATCCAAATCTTACTATTGACCAGTTTGATTATTACTTCTGAGACATGATGCAACTTCATAACAACACTTTGGTCTTACATCAACATAAATAGGCTAATTCAGTTTGGTGGAGCAACAGTGGTGCTAATATTTGGCATGTTGAATTGCGCATTTAACCCTGGGAACAAGTGCAAATTTGACGGCTCAGGCTAGGTCATCTTCTAAACAATAAGTTAACTACTCAGCCCTTTTACAATCATGTCACCCGATGTTATGAGACACAAGGAAAAACAGATCCTGTCGGCTTTCTATTGCCATGGAAGTGTCCTATTCACGGTCCGTTTTGACCCTTTCTGTAAACCTACAAAGCAGGGTTAGTATGGTCACCCCTGTGTGAAGCGTCCTGTTTGGAAGCTGATGTCAGGGAACAGGACAGTATCTGCGGAAACACCGATGACAGAACACTGGTGACCCCATTAAACCTCAAAGCTGTGGGCTTTCCCGACTCCACCTGACTCTGTGGGAGACTCAACCCTCCCATAGTGATAAAAGTACAGACACTTCATGGGAGTGTCCAGTTGTTATTATGACATGGATTCATTCACCACAATTCTGCTCATGCAGCAGTGGGCATTGCTTTTAAAAGCATAGCCCTGTCTTGTAAATCTGTAAAATGATCATTGCTGTACTGAACTGAATACAAATATCCATGTTATTTCAGAAAATAGACTGAGTGGGCTGTGGGTTGGTGTCATGGAAAGGCATAGCAAGCCCAGTAAGGAGAGACTGAGTGAGTGTGTTCTTGGAGGATGTAAGACAGGAAATGCCAAAAGCACATCTGGAACTCTTACATTCAGGAAGTCTATGCGTGACAGCAGAGGCCTTCGGAGCACTGGTCTGCCTGCCCACTTAGCACTGCACAGTTCTCTGTGTTAGACTGTCACTGCAGGAGAGAAGAGAACAATTGCTGGACATGAATGTGCATCATATTTCAAATATGACACGATTTTGGGTTACAAATAAAGGTTGGTTACAAACACTGTGCTTGCATTCCTTACTCATTGATACGGATGCATTTAGGTGTGTGAAAGAGTGTGTGTGTGTGTGTGTGCGTGCGTGCATGTGTATGTTGGGGGCGTTGAATATACAATGCATGATACTAAAGTATGGATAGGCTACATGGTCTGACCTAACGATCACAGTATTGTTGTTTCAATTCCAAGTTTTTACCAACAGATGGTGCTGTTATGTAGCTGTCTAGGGGGGATAAAAATGTCTTTGAAGTTAGGCCCTACCTTATACTGAGATTAGTAAAGCCTGTTAGGAAATGTTCTGAATCATAATACTAGAACCAAGCACATTGTGCAATGTAAAGAAAATCTGTACATCATTTGTGAGATTATATTCTTACTATACCAAAATAACATTTTTTTTTTTAAAGTACTACTTTTTCACAGTCTTGCAGAGAGTAGGTTTTAGGATGTGTTAGATTAATGTGCATGTTACTAGGTTATTTTGTGCATGAATTAAAGAAGCCCTTTTCCCAGCACCTTTGACTCAGAGCGGACAAAAGCTTCGCGAGCACCTGCGGGGCCAAATTTCAAAGTTACCTATGCGTGCAATCAAGGAGTGCAGGCAAGCAAACAGATTTCAGAATAGCAATTTTACCGGTTGACGTAAGAAGTGGGTCTGGTTGTCTTGGTAACCAATTGGCACTGAAGTGTGGAGCCGCTCCGGAGCCCCGCCCCCTGTACAAATACCCCTATGGTTCTGACGTCAATGCACGTCAACCAGAGAACATGATGCCTCTTGCAAGTCAACTCGTGTGCTCTCTATCTGATAGAGGTACCTCAGGCTGAAATATTATAGCTCTATTGTATTGGAGAACGTGGCGTGACAGCCCCTAGGCTTAGCAAATGGCCTGCTTCGTATCGCCGCACTGAAGGAGAGCGGGGCCACGTTAACGTTCAAGCTGGCCGGGCGACACAGAAATCAACTTTGTCTAATTTTAATGGACACGTTTCGAGCGGCGGCGGGCGGTTTGTTTTCCTTTCCTCTTTATCCGTAGCTGCTCAAGCCTGTGAGCCCCGTCCCCGTTTGTCTGGCTACCTCCTACTCTTCCACCACAGCCCCATTGAGAACAGCATGGTCATGGCTGACAGTCTCCAAAAACCGCTGATCCGGGGTCCGGTCCGAGTGGGCTTCTACGACATCGAGCGCACTTTAGGAAAGGGCAATTTCGCTGTCGTGAAGCTGGCCCGACATCGCATAACCAAGACCGAGGTGAGTCGTGGGTCGGTGAACTACTTAGCCAGAAGCTAACTTAGGCTACTGTCCAACAGAGTTACATAACTTTTATGCACTACTTGACACCTCAAATATTCACAGCAGATACCGAAATGCTGTCCACATCATGCAGTAATAGAAACAGCTCCCGTAAACTTAGATCAGTTTACTACCGGGCACTAAGCTGTTGCCAGTCGTTTTTCTTTTGAACATCAGCTGGTGCACGGCACCGCGTCGGATCATGCAGGTCGGGCACCGACTGCATGTTCACCCCAACCGTCATCACTACTTGTAGGAGGTCTAGCCGCTGTTGGGAAAGACAGAATGTAGACAGCCTAAGCGGATCATCCCATACCTGCACTCTTTTATAAAGACCCAGACGGAGCAGCAACCCAGAGGCTGGTGTCAACAACCCAGTAATACACTTGCTGTATGTGGGGCATGCAGCATGGGTCGGTGGTCCCGTTATGTAATCCAAATAATGATGTGATTTTGTGGCTGCTTTTGCCCAGCAGTGTCGAGAGCTTTGTGAGGGCCAGTGCTTTGTAATTGGAAAGTAAAGTGTTCTGCATGGTATTCAGCTAACAGACAGCAATGCACTGACACTGCTCTGGGGTCTTCACTTTAGAGAAACATTGCTATTATAAACACGTAAAACTGCACTGGCAGGCAAAGCAGGGTTGGCACGATAGGAACAGAGCTCGGATTTAGGATTTTGCAGCAGATTTGTTCCAAGTAATTAACAGAGCATTTTATGGCCATACCCCCCTCCCCAATAAACAGCATACAGAGAAGATCCTGTGAGGGGCCTTTATCATCAATGCTGGGATGTTCTTGTCTTTTCTTGACCAGTACCACTGAGTGCCATGACTCCCCTTTGTAATGACAGAAACACTGGCATGTAGTGTCAAGAGCGTGAAGGTTTTTTTTTGTGTGTGCGCGAGACTGATAGAGTGACAGAAAAACAGGCAGACAGACAGGGAGACAGAAAACACAGCTGCACATTTTGGCCTTTGATCTTTAGCGCTCCCCGCACTTTGAAGTTGAATGTGAGCAATCTTACTATAGAGCAAAGCATGGATTTACATCGTCACGCAGACTAGTCCTTCGTTTGTTTATGGTTTGTTTTATTCTGGTCTTTGCAGCCTGTGAAGCGGTGCAGCTTCAGTTTAGCCCAGTGGACCGCAACCAACCGTGTTCCATCGAGAGTCATACGTGTGCAGGTTGTCATTCTAGCCAAACTCTACACCAGCTTGATTTCACTGATTAGTTGCCCCTCTCACCCAGCTGGTGTAGTGTTCGGGTGGAATGAAAACCTGCATACGCATGGCTCTCGATGGCACATGGTTGCAGCCCATTGGTTTAGCCTGTTAGGTATAGGTTGCTCAGCACCGGTCAGTACAGAGAGCAACCGCTTGGCTAGGCGAGGCCCGGGGGACGGGGCCAGGCAGGTTGTTACAGTGGGCAAGGTTAGAGATAGAGGCACTTTATGTGATGCCATCTGCCTTGTGAATTAGTCTGGGTGAGGAGACGTTGGCCTAGTGTGTCTGTAATGAATACCCTAGCTTAATCACACATGGAACAGTAGACTTAAGGTGTGTGTGCGTGCGTGCATGTGTGCATTCCTTCATAGGTGTACCTTTATATGTGCATAACCTACTTTTTCTACTGATGGCCCCTGTATGTTATACTAGCTTATACAGATCATTATGTACACATTGCAGTCCAGACATGGGTTCACAGCGTACTCACCCTTCCTAGCTGGGCTTGCCTTGCAGCTCAGCAGTTAGTTTACTAGTTTACTACCACTCACAGCCGTAGTTTCAGTAGTCACGTTTATCCAAAACTCCTCTGTGACAGGCTCACCTCAAATTACCTTATTTCCTTCCTCATACTAAGGACCCTGAAATACCTGTGTATCAGGCCAGTGATTTAAAAGTTGATTTCCCAGAGGCCCCCACCGAGGAAGTGTACCCTCAAAAGATATGGGATTTAGCACCAAATTGCAAAACTGTACTGTGGGTGGGGAGATAACAAAGATGGAGTGAATGAAGCCTATCCAAACATCCATTATTTCACTTTTTATCTGCTATCTATGAGTTTGCTAAAAAAATGATCTAAAAAGATTCTTTTGAGGGTGGGGGTGGGACAGGTGGGTGCGTGGAATCGTCTCAACCGTCTCATTCTAACCGGGCGTACGAGTTTGCTAGCTGGATATTATAGCGGCGTGGTTACTGAGAGGGGAACTGTGGTCCCCTGTTGTTTACTCACAGACATTTGGAACACTTCAGATCACACTGATGAAATGTTGTTTACGAGACCGTCGGAGAAGGACGTGGATATTGCTTGTTACCTACTGGAGATCATTAATCAAAACCAAGAGGGCTGAAGTGTGTGTGTGTGTGTGTGTGTGTGGTGTGACTTACACGTGTATGTGTCATTGAGGGTGTGTGTATATCAAATGAGGCATGTGTTTGCCCTCTGCTGTAACTTCAAACGATGCTTCATGGCTCGAACCTTGAAGCTGTTTGTGAAGACTCGAGCATAAGCGGTATTCAAGTATTTAGTTTTTCATGTGTCTCGCACCAGACAACATCTCAGAAACAGAGCTCTGCACTCACATCTGAAATAGATCTCACTCTCCTTTTGCCTCTTGGAGAATATTAAATTG
>CABFOQ010053331.1:42465-53604 GCA_900660455.1 Gephyroberyx darwinii
TTATTAAGAGTAAAAGTCCTTATTGTTGTTGATTGTTGATGCTTGTTGATCTTGCAGGTGGCCATTAAGATCATTGACAAGACCCAACTGGATGCTGTCAATCTGGAGAAGATCTACAGAGAAGTCCAGATCATGAAGATGCTGGACCATCCACACATCATCAAGCTCTACCAGGTGATCCTTTAGCTGCAGTACTTCTAACCTATATGCTGCTCTTCTGTCTGCCAAGCATGTGAGATCTGGACAGAATTTCAACCTCCCGTCATCGGCGCCGCTATCCCCTCCATACCTTGATGGATTTCACTGTGCTATGATTTTGTCTGGGCTCCTGTCTTATTGCTACCTGCTGTGAAAATAAGTCTGTGGATGTTTACACCTCATGTTGTCATGTGGTCTGTTGTGTGGTTTGGGCTGATTTGTTTTTCTCATCGCCGTCCTTTTTTGTAACTGTTGTTTTGCTACGTATTGTTCCTTGATGTACATGCTGCACTGTCTTTTGTGCTTCAACCTACCTCCTGTGGAAATAAGCTCGTAAATGGCTGCATCACATGTTGTCATCTGGCCTGTTGTGTGGTTTGGGCTGATTTTTTGTTTTTCATGAAGGTTTTTTCGTAACTGTTGTTTTGCTTTTAATGGGTTTTATTCTGTTTCTGTCTTTTGTGCTTAGATCTAACTTTTGTTCCATGGCAGCTGCCCCTCCCTGTACCATCTGCCACTGCCATTGTAACAATAAGTAATATTAAGGAACAAACACACAATCATTCCAGTTAGTAAACTACTCTCTCTCTCGTTTCTTCAATTACTGTGACTAATTACTCTAGAATATGTCTCACATATGAGCCCAAACGGCTCACTGTGCCATCCTAGCCTATACCACTAGTGTCTGTGGGACGGTGGGGGTACTTTCTTGTGGCCCCTAGCTCGCTTCGGATAGGAGAGGTGATACTGTCACCAGCGTGACATCTTTTCAGGAGCCCCCAGAATTTCTAGCAGTGCCTCTGGCTCTCGTCCGTGAACTAACAATGCAGTGGAGCAGAATTCACTCTGTTCCTTGTTAGTCTTCGCTCCAGGTACTTTGCGAGTCTCAGTGTTGAGCCACAGGACCCATCCAGGTCATTTTCTAATGCATTAGCAAACAATTGCTGCTTGGCAGGACCTGCCACCGCTGGATGGTTTAAGATATGAGAGCAGGGTTAATGACTGACTGACACTGGGCTGTGTGTGTGTATTTCTGTGTGTTCTGCACAGTATCAAGGTGCTACTGGTGTGACTTTAACAGTAGTATGGTAGACGGTTGAAGAGCAGATGAATAAACTTCTGTAACTGACATCAGATCTGAACTGTACTGCAATGTCAAGCTCTATTTAGACCATGCCTTAAAATTCATCTTGTTCCATTCCATGTCCACATTTGTTTTTGTTTTTAGGTTTGTTGCATGTTAAAAGGGCTTTATTAATGCATGTCAGTGTCTCATATTTTAATGCCACCTTGTAAAAGTATGCATCCCTTCTGTTTAAGGGAACACAGCAGACATATTTTCTTGGACGCTGATTCAGCTGAAGTGATGCTTTTTCATTTGTGATGGACAGCTGCCTAGAAGAGTGTTTTAAGTGTAACTAATGAACATAATATGTACTGTTTATTAGAATTTGTTGTGCTGTAGAAGTGTTTCTATTTGCCATCAGTGAGGTGTTCCCCTCATGCCACCTTGGCACTAGCAAACCCAGATGCACCAGGGAGGTTCACATGAATTTAATGTGACGCTGAGTTTTTCCTAAGAATTCATTTGTTCTGGCTGCTGCACTCTCTGTTGGTACAGTAGCTAGGCAAAGGGGAACTCGCCTCACCTAGTCACCATGACGTTTGCTATCTAGCATATGATGGCCCAGTGACTCCAATTTTAGCGTGCCTTAATTGTATTACATAAGCCTTTGGGTACTATTGGTTTGTTCAGGGAAAGTGAATGTGTGTTCGTTATCATTACACAACCATGTGGCATTTTCCGGTGTCATTTTGGTGTGTAGCGTTATTTTAGGCCACCCAGCCAAACAGTACGGGTCAATTAGTCATTTCCTTTCAGACTTCATAATCGGGGGGGGTGGCCCTGTGGCACAGAGGAAAGACTGAGCTAATGCACAATGTGCACACACACACACACACACACACAACCCCACTCTTTGGCCCCACCTCCAGTTCATGGTGTATTCTACGGCTTGTTTTTTGATCCTGGTCTTACCATCTTTCCGTTTGCTCCTACTTCCCTTTGACGCCTCGCTGTCCTCTGACTCCCTCGGGTGTTCAGCTCAACCTCCTTCACCCTCACTGTGGACTGCTGAGGGGTGTCTGTCTGTATGTGCAGAGGTCCTACGCAATCACAATTAATGCCTATGAATTCATCTGTCACGTCACTCCAACCTTACAATACCTTGGTAAGACGGCACAGGAGGACAGGTCATTTATCATATCAGTTTATCATTGATAACGGGGCTGAGAATTATCAAATTGCATAAGTTGTATACATTTTACAACCTGGGCCAGCCGAAGGACTTGGCTTTGGTTTGCTAAATCCATGAATCGGTCAGTATAACAGATGGAAAATTGATCACAGACAACACGCGTGGGATTTCTAGTGTGAATGTCTGGCTCGGTGTATCTGATTCATTCTCTTTTTTTTTTTCCCCTCCGCATTTAATTCTATTCATCTCTTCAGCTTTTCTGCTTCTAAATCAGTCCTCCTCCTCCTACACAACCCGGGCTGCATCAGCACCGTGTCAGGACTGAGAGGTTTAAAGTACCACTGAAGCACCATCCGTCCACCTCCATTCTCTCATACTGATACCAAAATTAGGCCTTGCACCATTCATGTATTTTCACTGTGTTCCTGATGATTTTGTGGATGCCAGACACTGGTTGAGCCTAAATAACACCATGTGGACAGTTGTGTATTTTAGTATGGGTTTTGCCATTTATGTGAAATTTGATTCTTTCATTCTTTCTTTTGTGATTCTTTGCCAATTTGTCTTCCTCCCTTGTTACAGGAGTCTGTTTACCTAGATTATCTGATGACTTTGTTTTGCAAGCTTATCTGTCTTCTGCTGTGTGTATTTGCGCTCACTCTCTCACTCTTTTTGCCTCCCCTGACCCCTTCTCCTACATCCTCTCCCTCTCTCAGGTGATGGAGACGAAGAACATGCTTTACTTAGTAACGGAGTATGCCAAGAATGGAGAGATCTTCGGTGAGTCATTTATTAAAGTACAATGTCAAGCTGACCTCTGTGTCTAAAATATCATCCCACCCGGTTCATGTATGTCCTCCCCCTCACAGTTTCACAAAAAGCCTCATTGTTTCCAGTAATGTGTCCATGTTTACAAACAAGGAAGTATCAAAGTCTTGTTAAGCTGGCTTTGTCTTTCCGTGTCTTTCCTATCCGTGCAATCTCAAAGGTCACATGATTGATGGAAAGCAGAGCTCACGTTCTGATGAAACCCCTTTAATTGCCCTGGTGAACATACTGACGTTGTTTTGTTGCCTCATGCCATGTGCATCACGGATGGCATCTATTCACCAGGGCAGGACGCAGAGAGGCGCCCTCAAAGAGAGAAAGAGTCATTTTTTTATGAGTTGACTGTCACTATTAATTATTAATATATGGTTTAGCAGCTGCTGACAGATTTACTGTCCAGTCCAGTCCTATTTGCAGCAAAGACCGCACCAAAACATATACAATATATTCTCTGTAGCTGGTCTGTTAGAGTTGACTGTCTTTGTTTCACAGATTATGTAAGATATCAAGATTACTAACTACATGTTGGCTAACAACAATACCATTCCACAGTTTCATTGACCCTTGGATAACCGGCTGTCTATCCAGTGCTTTCTTTACACTCATTCAGCAGCAGTGCTCTAGCATACCACTGTTGAAGAGTTGTTGCCAGTTGTGGACAATTCAAGAAATTTTTTTTTTTATTGTTTATTCAACCTTTACTCACCCAGGTAAAGGTTACAATTGATCATTGAGCTTAAAAATCTCTTCTTCAACAGAGATCTGGTTAAAAGAGGGATGTTACAAAACACCCAAAAGCTACGTGCGAAACATACAACAGTATGCATAAGCAAATATAGATCACATAAAAAACTACTGTGAGTGTAAAGTCAAAATTCACTACATGAGCACAGGCCAAGCCTAAAGAGATCTGATAAACACAAAGCATAGACGAGTCATTATCATTTTTAAGAGAAAGACTTTCAGTTTGAAGTTATTTTGCCTTATTCAATTTGGACCTTAGAGACAGATAGCAAAAATAATCCCTTTGATCATAGTCAGTAATTTACCAACTTTTGAGAGATAAATGAGTACAATAAGGAAGTAGACCCAGAATTGCCATATAAATATACTGCATGTCTGCAAGGCGACAGGGCACATTGATCAGCCAGAGCATACAAGGTACAATGACGAGCTTTACAGTCGTTACTGGCATCAATCACTATAATATCATACTTTAACCAGCATATGAATTGTTTTCGAACTGCAGCTGGCTATGGAAACAGAATGGGATGGCCACTGGTTTGGAACCAAAAACCGTGTGAAATTTACCCCTCTCCCCTGCTACAAAAATTCTCCAAGGAAATACTGCTCCATACCTGAAGGAATCCACGAGGCCAGCACCTCTCAGCTATGTGAAGAGATAACTACAAGACTGCAAGTTTCATTTTGTATAGACCTACTTCATACTGGAAAGTCTCAAGCGCGAATAAAGAGCCTCGTATTGAAAGGGGAAAAACAAGTCTGAACAGAGCATGAATAGGACTTGAAGATAAGAAATTATCTTGGTCTGCCACAGAGCCAAGTGTCGCGTGCTCTATCGCTACCACACATACAGCACACACACTCTCTCTGTAATGCGCATGCACACTGTGACCTCCAGGGAGATCCAGCACTCTGGCCGTCCCATGGGCACACTGGCAGACGTCTTTTGTTTTGAAAGAACACTTTCTGTTTCCCAGGTCTGGAAGACATCACACAGGGACACATCTTCAAGGATTCATTGGTTATTAGTACAACGATTACATTCACTGTCCTTTTCTGTATTCACTCAGTGTATTACATTCATTGCATGATTATTATGGTCTAGGGAAAAGTTTAGGTTAAATATTGCTTGGTTGTTCTTCTCCGATGCAGTGGCTCCCGGGAACTTGGTTTTTAAACCATGTCTGGTGTAAACACCTGTAGGTGCGTCACGATCCTGGATGGATGGATTATTAGCCTCACCTTTTAGACTGTCTGAGAATGTTTGCACTTTCAGACACAGTTGCTGATAGGATTACTTCTCGTAATGTTCTGCAGTAAACAAAATAGCTGTGTGTGTGTGTGTGTGTGTGTGTGCGCGCGCATTTGTTTGTGTGCGTCTGTAATTCTGAGGCCAATGTTCCACTTGTGATGTTGACTCAACAACAGCATGTCCTGCTCCTATGACCCAGAGAGCTCTGGAGCAGAGGCGAGAAAAATGAAGAAGAGAAAAAGAAGTGGAGGAAAAGAGTGAGAACTACATACAGAGAGAAAGAGAGAGGAATTCATTGGAAGATAAAACAGACGTAGTTTGAGATGGTGGGAGAATGTGATATTTTATGAGGCATTGCGGCCTATTGTGTTTAGATGGAGTGGTAGCCTCAGCAAATCCTATTGACCATAGGACTAACTGCACAGTACAACCCATCATGATTGGTTAGCCTCATTTTAGAGACTCCATAGATTGCTTCATGGATCATCTCAAGGTATTACAAAACCATTTTGTCCTGATTCTCTAGACCCCTCCGTCCTGATTACACAATGTAATATTGTTATGTAACACATTTATATGTCATCATCAACTGCAGCAATAGCAGCATTGACTTTGCCAGGCAGACGCTGGCTGGTAGCAGCAGCAGACCTAGACCTTGGGAGCAAACAGGATTACGATATTCCATCCCGCAAAATTGAACAATCATTTCTAATGTGCATGTAGACATTCTGGACACGGATCAAGCCATTCATCCATGCTATACGTAGCCAACTAGGTAACTGGCCAATCCAAATCTAGCCTCTTCCTCCGCTGTTGCCCTCCAGAAAGTTCCCTGCTCTTTTCTGACACAATAGATTTCTGAGGTCTCCTGGGAGTGTGTTACAAAGAGCAGAGTAATTCAACTTGTGGCTGTTTAGTGATCCATCCTCTTACTGTACATCAATGAGACAAGCCTCCCCTCGCTTCTCAGCTCTCTTTTCAGACCAGACATCAGTACATAGTGCTGTAGAAGACAAGGAGGGTGTGTGTGCATGTGTGTCTGTGTGTGTGGCTGTAAAGACAAAGAAGCAGCTCTGGGCTTGGCACATGGAGGCGGAGAGTGATGGGTCCCTCCTTGCAGGGGGTGGGTGGGCACAGTAATGGGCACCGCACAGGCATGCACGCCAGACTGTTGACTTGCCTTTGTGTCTAGCTGTCTGTCTGTCTGTCTCTCTGTCTCTCTGTCTGTCTGTCTGTCTGTCTGTCTGTCTCCTCCACATCCCACCTTAACACTGCAGGATGGATCAAACCTGGAAATTGGGTCAACCACAAACAAAGTGGAGCCGCAGAGGCAGAGAGGAGAGGCGGCAGAGGAGAATAGGGGAGAGAGCAGGGGACATCCATTTGAATTTGGAAGGTGGTGGGGAAATGTAGGGCATGCATATTTAAGAAAGCACTGCTGGAGAGAGGGGAGTATGATAGCTGGCAGTGAGTAGACTCAGTCACAGATCTCTTGTCTGACTGATGCAAAGAGAGAAAGAGAGCCTGTTCATCTCAAGAGTATACGCAGGCTGTTTATCAAGATATATTCCTATTTATTTATGCTGTCAATTTCTATTTCTGTTTGACCATAAAACATGGAAAGCATCTCTCGTATTGCTGGGTAGATTTCCTCTGCAGCTGCCGCAACAACTGGACAACCTTTGTGCTGAGGTCCGATAACAAAAAAACGGTCATATATGAGAACGTCATAATGATGTCATGGCTACCTGCTCTTCAGTGGCCACCAAGTTACTATGTTCAAATGTAATTTTATCTGCAATACTAAACACCAATACTTGCCTGCTGGAAGTTCACAAGGGTGCCAAAATGACAGTCATCAACGTCTATTACTTGATACGGGTGTCATATTTAAGTGGTTCAGCGTCCACCATTTACCTATTACTCATGTAGACATTTGTAGAAACAGAGTGAGGTATATATATGTGTGTGTGCCTCCTCCTCTAGACTCTCTCCATGCCTGGCTGGTGTTGTCTGGAGCCTTGCCAGAGGGCTATCCGACCAGCCTGTTTGTATCCATAGCGCTAGTCCCATCCAACCCTCAGCAGCTGTCGAGAGACTTAGCTCCTCACCCAGCTCCTAGCAGAAGTGGAACACATTGGTTGTTGAGTTGTTCCTTAATACCCCTATGATTCATACTTGTTCTGTTCGCTTTCCCAGAATGCAATGCTGTGTGCCTGACTGTGCTGAGGTCCTTGCCCCCGCTGACATTGAATCAGTGATCAGTGGATTACTCATCCCTCCACTGGGGCGGTGTGTGTGTGTGTGTGTGTACGTGCGTGCGCGCGGCTGCTTGCTGTTGATTGCTCAAACAGTAATGGCTTGTTTTCCAACCACTAGAACAAACAGCAGTGATACTGTGATACTGTCAGTGAAACACTGACGTCCTAATAGAACTTAGATGATTTCTGGTGTTCAGGATTTGGTTTGTTTAGCAGTTCAGTGTTTTAAGTGTTAAACACCCGAGCAGGATTCCTCATTTCATACTCCAAAGTCCATGACGCTACCCCAACGAGGCATGGTTATAGCAGGGCATGAGGCCAGTAGTGTACGTGTGAGTGAGCGACAGAGCGAGGTTATTAGAGCAGTTCTTACTAGTCCTACAGTACATTAGCACAGTGTCCTGGTCCACTCAGGTCCTTGTTTGGGCCCACTTGACACATTCCCTTCTCCAGTGTGTTTTTTGATTAGCAGCATCGCATGAAAACAGGCCCGGTCACTGGATGGGCTCCATTATGGAATGTGCCAGCTACTGTCTAATCAGGTTTTGTCACTCTGTCTGAAGTTAACCACACGTCAGCCACGCCATCGATGATGAACCTGTACGCCAATGGCATCATCTCCCTGGTGTGAATTGTGGCTGTTACACATTCAGGTGCACATGTCTATTTTCCAGTCTCCTTTGCTCAACCTTGCGTTGGGAGGATATGGCGTTATGAGGCTGAAGTGTTTACATTGTGACGCAAGTCGTTGCCCTCAGGACATATGCTGCTCCACTTTAAACATCTTATCTGTAGTTAATGGCACAGTGTTTTTGACAGTAATGGGCTGTGAAATTGGCTTGGTGTGACTTCTCAGCATAGCATGACAAAGGCCTAGTTTCAAAATGCTCTTATCTTTCTACAGTTGTTTTGCCTACCAAGTGCCTGGTGATTTATGTCCACACCAGGGAAATTACTGCAATATTTCTGGTGTGAGAAAAAAAAAGAAATGAAAGAAACTAACAACAAATTAAAATACAGACATCAGGCAAACAGCTTTTTTTAATCTCTGTAGAAATCTAAGATAAAAGTAGCACAAAAAAATGTAGGAACACTTGTTATGAAATAGACTGACCAGGTGAATCTAAGTGACAGCTTTAATTCCTTGTGGATTTTACCTCATCCATGAAAAGGGTTTTAACTCTTCAGACAATCGAAGCTGTTCCTAATATTGTGTTCACTGTGTGTGCTCTTATGTGATGTTTTGTTGGTGGGGTGTATTGCGGTTGTTGTACATTGTTGTCAGGTTTGGTCGGTGGTCTGTATTCAGGCCAGTTGGAAGGAGAGCCAACATGGAGTGTCCTGTCCTGTTTGCCACATAGTGTGAAATAAAGAGTTAGCTAGCTATCTGGACGGAGAGGTGTGAAGAGGAACCCCACCGACGGCAACAAACGCCACCATTTCCTACTGGAACTTTTTCCACAGTTCACAGGGCTGTATAAAACCATGTCGCCTGTGCGGTCTGTCAGCCTGACTTTGTCAAGATTAGAGGATGCCGAAGGTGAAACATGAGAGAAACAATGAGGTCGTTGTAAGAGGAGACAATGAGAGACAGGTGATCTGAATGCTTGGAGAAAGTTCAGTAAAGTTCATGACCTGTGCCCCCCCCAGAGCCAACATAGGGTCTAGACATTCTTCTATACAACCTCCTTGGTCTGGAGCCTGGTTTTAATTCATTTGTCTACCCAAACCAGCAGCGTCTCTATCCGTCTTCCTACTACACCGTCAGCGCTAAGCAGAGTAGCAGATAAATCTGATGTCTTTGTCAGTCATTGGGAAAGAGCCTAGGTTCGTGTGTGTGTGTGTGTGTGTCTCATTATTACAACAACACCAGAAGTGTTGGGTCATCTTGTCCTCCTCTCCCCATCCATTATGTAGAAACAGGCCAGTTCTCAGAAGCCTGGTCCTCCCTTTCCTCTTCCAGCTCTGACAGCACATTCTCTTCTGTCAACCCCAGGCTTACACACACACACACACACACACACACTCTCACACGGGTCAGTACTGGGGTTTGGAAGAATCTTTGCCTCGTACATTGTACTCAGTCACTTGCAAAAGCATGTAGTCATGTACCTTACAGCTGTACATCAGTGTTGGCACTCACTTCAACAAAGCTAAATCATCTTTTCAACACAGCTACCAACACAGACGTGCATACATGGGCAGACTTTTTTTCCTGTGTTTTTTTTTCCCCAGCAGAAAATGATATATCACACTGTGTCTGAAAGGCCTGTACAGTCATGTTACATAAGTGTAAAAAATGTAAAATCTTATCCGCACATATTTCTCACATGACATCCCCTCTCCTTTTTCATTCTGGCTGCAGACTACCTTGCAAAGCACGGCCGCCTGAGCGAGCTGGAGGCCAGGAGGAAGTTCTGGCAGATCCTGTCGGCGGTGGAGTACTGTCACAACCGCAACATTGTCCACAGAGACCTGAAGGCGGAGAATCTGCTGCTGGATGGTCACATGAACATCAAGATAGCAGGTACCGTAGCTATGCAGTGCCGTAGGACACACATATACACACACATACACACGTAATGACAGATTGCTGCACATGCTTCGACATATACAAGATACAATACTCCCTGCTTAGACTAGATGTAGGAATGTGTTGTACCATAGAAAGTAAGAGCAACTGTTTGCATGGAACAATTTTGTTTTGATCCATTGCCTTCCATGAGCTCAGCGGCGGTGTAGTTGAGAAATGTCTTAACTACCTGTCCAGGCCATTGGCGCAGTGTTGAGAAGTGGCCAGAGGTTTCTTGCTAGCTAGCTGCTGGCCGAGGGAGGCCACTACCGACGCAGACTCTGGGTGAGTCTCAAAAGTCTCGGCCCTAATCCGAAGTCCCTGGCTTCTTTTCAAGCCCTATTGGAGGAGATCAGCAATCCTTCCCTAGTGACACTCGGCTGTAATTTTGTGAAGGAAGCAAAATAAAGACAAAAAGAAAAGTCAAAGGCAGAGATTTGGGACTAAGCCTTAGGTCTGTAGTACAAGCTTCAGAGAGTGGCTGTTAAGCAACTGGCATTTAGAGCTTGCTGGTGAGAATGTCATCCTTCTGCTGTGTCCCAGAGTGGAGGGAGGGGCGGCTGGGGGGTTGCAGCCATGGAAGAGCTTAGGTTTAATTGGAGGAGAAGTGGTGGTGAAACAGATTGGCTGCTTTGGAGAAAGACGAGGCTTAGGCTTGCTTTGAAAGGTGGGAGGAAGAGAAGATAAGGAGAGATGCATTGCTCTGAAAGAGACCAAGGTGTACCTTATCTTTTATAGGATTAGAGGTGCAGGGAAGGATGTAAAGAGGTCTGGTACTTGTTTTGATGTTGTCAGACGGGCTGTTTTCTGTTGTGTCGACTCTAAGTGGACAGGGTTTGCCACGAGGTAGAGATCCAGAGGGGGGAAAGAGAGGTTGGGTTTTGGGGAAAGCCAGCGGGTGCCCCAATGGGGTTTGACAAACACTGTGACATTTACCATGTGACTCCAGGGTTTACCTTAGGGGGGGTGAGGGCATGCAGAGCCAGGGACATAATATTTGAATGCCACAAAGTCTCAGTGTTCATG
>CABFOQ010053332.1:1342-16078 GCA_900660455.1 Gephyroberyx darwinii
TCTGGGCTTCCTGGCTGGATATGGGTACACACACACACACACACACACACACACACACACACACACTCTCTCTCTCTCTCTCTCTCTCTCTCTCTCTCTCTCTCTCTCTCTCTCTCTCTCTCTCTCTCTCTCTCTCCCCCTCCCTCTCGCTCTCACACATATAATTTCATTAGTAATTGACAAGATTAGTGTGTAGTCAAGTACCAGCAAACAGCTGCAGAATATAGTTAAACTTAGTGTTACACTCACATGGTTATCGGTGTAGAATATTTCAGCTAATATCATATTGCAATCTGCTCTCCATCACTTATAGTGCTTTGGATTCACTCCTATGTTTAACTCCTGTTAAAACAAAGTCCAAATATGACCGTCTCATGATGAGATAGCTTTTTTTCACTCCAGTGTGTGTGTGTGTGTGTGTGTGATGTGGAAGCTGTGTGTTGACTCGAGTGGAGGTGGTGGCAGCAGGTGTGGAGTAGTGCCTATTTCACGCAGCCAAAAAGAAAATGAACCCTAACTAAGCTGAGCTGAGCTGAGCTTCTGAGGGTATAGTAACAGGTTGTTCAATAAGATGGCACCAGTGATGAGAAAAGGGTACAAGCTGTTCTGTGTTTCCACATCCTGCCCTCTCCTGCTTCTATGTTGTTTTTGACTCTGTGGACTTAAGCTAGGGAGCCAGTAGGTGTGTGTGTGTGTGTGTGTGTGTGTGTGTAAAATGCAGTGTCTGTTGGCACAAGCGTGGCTGAGGTGGGTGTGGCCCTGTACTGCGACATGGTTGAGATGATTAAGAGCTGCCAGGGAGGCTAAATCAAACTTCAAACCCCCAAGGCCGTCTGATTTTATGGGACTGATCGGCGGGGCTAGAGTGCACCTCGAGTCTCCCCATATCTACACAAATATATTTCTCCGCTGGTTTAAAGGTGTGGGATGGGAATTGTCTTACGCTAGATGTTTCTACATGGCTCACCAGTGGTATTTTTACAAAGTCTTTGTCTCGATCGCTTGTCTTTTTGCCTGTCTACCTGCCCGTCTGTCTGCCGGCCCATCTGCCTGTCTGTCCCCGTCTCTCCGTCAGGCTGTGACAGTGCTGACACAGATGCAGTGTTGATGTGACGGCTCCACTCCTGGGAGACTGTGTGCCCTGTACATAAATCATCAGCTACCATCAGAATGCATCTAGTCAACCTGCACGGAAACTCCACACTCCCACTTACAACAAAGGTTTTACCGGCTTGTGTTTTGGGCTTGTTGGGCCAAACAGACAGTACAGACGCCCTCGCTCTTCCTTGATTTTGAAAACAGAATTTTGAAACCCTCGCCGTATTCGTGGTTTACATGAAATGTTAGTTCACCGAAAGTTCAGTTTACAGAAGATATGTTGTCCTCAACTCAGTGCGAGTTTGTTTCCCTTGCAGTGCGAGGGGGTGGCGACGGACCAAATTGAGGATTATGTGGCATATATCCACATCTGAGATTATGTAACCACCTTATCATGATGTTGAAGCTTCAAGCCAGGGAATTAAAGAGCTATTTATTCATTCACTTTGCTGAGTGATTCTGGTTTTTACTGGTACACTCCGCCTGTCTGTCTGTCTTTCCCTGTCTTTCTGTCTCTGTCTGTCTCTGTTTATTTGTCTTTGTCTCCCACACACGTTACCTCTATTAATATTGCAGGACAAATTGGAATTGATCATAATTAAAACAAACACTTACACAGAATTTGATAGTACGCTCCTTCAAATCTATTAGGCATAGGCTGCCATACCATACCATTAGAAAGACATGACTACCTTTCTACATCATATCTGTCTCATTTTTTACCTTCTTTTTCTACTTATTCATTTTGATATAGGGAGTCTTCATCAGGTATTCTTCTTTAGTTGAAATAGAAAAAAATCACACCGACTCTGATGTGCTCATTCTCTGATTTCTGCTAAAAACTAACCTGAGTGTATGTTTAGTCTGTGCGAGAGCTTATCCACTCCAAATACACAATAATCTCTTATTATTAATTCTGCGACTATAAAAGCTGTACTGAAGCTCTACCAGGCAGCTGTTTGTTCCCCATCAATGGAAATACTACAACAGCTGACAATCACAACAGATTATACTGTCATTCGAGTGCGCAAGGTAGGCAGCGTTTGGGTAATGGGCAATGTGGGAAATGAATTCTTTAGAGCTTCCCTTTTGCAAACTAACATCTACTGACATCAGTAGCCTGACAGTAGAATTATAGAAATCCTTAATCCAGTTCTATCAGAGTGGATGATATCGCCTAGACCTAAAATGAGCTTGCAGGGATGTGTAAGAAGTCTGTGGAGGAGGAGGGGTGGGGCATATTTGCACAGCAGGAGATGAAACTATTCCATTATCCATAAAAATGATGTGTAGTTTCCGCAGTTTATATTTTTGGCTCATTCATGTAGTGGCTGAGGTGAGTCATTTCACTTCGGTAGACCTTCCATCTGTATGTCTGTTTTTATCGAGGAGAAGCTTCCTCCAAGGAAGTCACGCTGGATTTTACATTTAGCTTTCAAGTCTAATGGAATGTAAATGAGTGGGTTTTGAGCCATGCCCCAGTTTTTACTGTCCAGGCCACAAGCATTGGCCTGTGGGGGTCTGCTTGCCTCCCTGTCTCTTTTTTTTCCTTCTTATTTCACACTATTCGAGCGTTTCCTCTCCCACCTGTTTAAGTTCAAGTCCTGTGCATTGTTATCTTTAACTCAGCGCTAAGAGACAAGTATGACGTTCTTTGATTATTTTGTTGCGGCTGGCCAGAGAGAGAGAGAGGGAGAGAAATGGTGAGGGAGAGAGAGACATAAAGAGAGAGAGAGAAAACCTTGTACTGCGCTGTTCAGAGATAATCAGATCGTGGTGTTTAATTGAGCCTGAAGTTGTTCTGCTTGCCATCCAGAATCCCTCACTGTTCCAACCACCAGAGAGAATGAAAACCCTCACCGCTTTAGTAGAGAAAACACACCAGGCCTGTTGTTGCATTGTGTATTGATTGTACGGCATCAAGGAAAAACAGCTAAAAGCATAGAAACATAAGCTGAGTTTTTGGATGGGAGGAAAAAAATCTGTTCAGTTTAATTCAGCTCAAAAAACTGTTGAGGGATGATATATGAAATGGGTATAGAGGAAAGAAAGGAAAGGTTGAAGTTGTGCCCTGTGCTTGACAAGCAACAAGCAAACAGCCTATATACATTATAAACTTCCACTTTCTCTGTTTGTGACTCCATGGGTTCGTACATCTGAGGGCATTCTCACCAGCTAGTGTTTCATCGACTGACATGCTACAGTGTGCTTTCAGATGCCTTTCACCATGGCTCATTCCCAACTAGACTTCATCAGTAAATGGTTCTGCATGTATTTTGACTCATTGAGACCTGGGAGCATTGCCTGCCACAATACTAAAGCAATGAGACACTGAAAACCTCCGCAAGCATAGAAATGCCATGCTGTGACTAGGATCACAGTAAGGTGGCTGTCATATTGTATAAACTTTGTAACTGCTGCCCCGGGCTTGTGACATTCACACAGTAAGATGCTGCGCTTAATTTGTGAGAAAGCTCAGCTATTTATTTTGTGAAAACTGTTTTGAATTTGTGTAAATTCTTCCAGTTCCAGTGACTGACCACCATCTGTAATTCCTTTATTGAATTTTCTCTCTGTTGCTATCTCCTCTTCAGATGTGAATTTGCAGCTTCTGTAAGCAAGAAACATTTTGCATGCAGCCCACACAGCCTTGAGAGTGACTTGTGTCAAAAAAAAAATCAAATTCATTCCACCCTGTCTCACATTGTCAAAACAGACAGCTTTTACTCAACAGAGTTAAGTGAAGGCCTGGTGCCAAGGTAAAAAGTAATGTCCCCTATCTTTCTCTCTTTTCCTCTACCATGTCTAATTCACTCATTTTTCTCCTCCCTTCCTGCACCCATCCAGGCCCTGCCCAAAGGATGCCAGCCACCGCCACAGCCCTGGACTTCTTCCAGCTCTTCGTCCCGGACAATTGCATCCAAAACATGGTCACCCAGACCAACATGTATGCCAAGAAATTCCAGGAGCGCTTTGGCTCTGATGAGGGTTGGCGCCCTGTCACAGCCCAAGAGATGAAGGCCTTCTTGGGCTTTGTTACGTCCACCAGTGTGCACCGCTGCGAGTCAGTGCTTAGTATCTGGAGCTCAGGCTTCTTCAGCAACCGGAGCATTGCCCTGAAGATGAGCCAGATGCGCTTCGAGAAGATCCTCAAATACTTCCACATAGTTGCTTTCCGGCCGTCACAGGGAAGCAACCAGGGCCTGTACAAGATCCAGCCCTTCCTGGACTCGCTGCAGCAGTCGTTCAGCTGTACCTTCCGGCCCTCACAGACACAGGTGTGTGCAGTGTACTCCAAGCCTGGGCTTCCCTAAAGCATCTTACAGTGCTGTCAGACAGCTATAGTTGCAACCACATTTCCATTCTCCTGTCTGTTCACTGATATGAACAAACCGATCGGTGGCTGCATCGCCAGTGGTGTTTATATTTTGTACTTTATTAGATCCCTATTAGTTGACGCCTCAGCAATCAACGAAAAACAGCACAGTTGACATCACAAGACAGATGAACTGTGCAATATGTTAAACATTACTAGAGGTAGATTTTATAACATTCCAAGACATTCAGCAGTTGAGACATTAAAGTGATCTACAATTGATGAACATTAGAGTCCAGTTCTTGAAGTTTAAAAGAAAATATAAATCATCTATTTCCAATCATTATGGTTGAAAATACAGAAGGTGCAGTTTCAGAGGGTTTTTCCAGTCCATTTTTACTCCAGAAATCAATGGAGAAATGAACCATATATCCTATACTGTGTTTAAGTATTCTGATGGAGAGTCCACCTTACACCCTAAGATCCCATTAAGATGAAGTGAAGGTACTTTAAAGACAAGTTTAAAAAAGTTTCAGAGGAAACCAATGTTCAGAATTGCTAAATACAACCTAAATCTGAGTGACGGTAATCCCAAATGTTGAACATTTTGCTAGTGTGGCAATTTACCAAACAAAGGGGTTGAATACTTATGCAAACTCTGTTTCATTTATACTTTTATATAAATTTCAACAATTTTATTTTCACTTTGATAGAATAGAGTACTTTGCATAGAACTCAGACCAAATCCCAAATAAATGTGTTTTGAAATAACTTAATAGCACAACAAAATGTGCAAAAAGTCAATAACAGTGATAAATGATGAGTCCAGGGTTTTCACCCGACAATGTCAATATACGGGTAGAGACATGGTAGCAGCAATTTTATTTATTTTATTTTATTTTATATTTAAGCAGTTTATCATCAAGATTCTTTCTTCCTGCAGACTTCATCATCCGCCAGAGACAGCAGCAATCTTTCAACCTTGTTGACTTTAAGCTGATGAAAATCAAGCATATAATTTTTCTCATTCATATAATATGGTTCATTATGGAGTATTGGAACAGTAGACGGGACATAAAGCAATGATAGCATGTGATTTGCTGCTGAATGGCCATATTGCCTCAATTTCTGCCAACTTTTCCTCTCCAATGAATTGAGAAACAATGGTGACCATGGAAATGGTTGTTAAGTTGTTGGGTTCATAAAAATTAATGAATTTCTGAGAACTACTTGGCAATAATGTCTTTGGGTGTACAGGCCCTTAACCCGCTATTCTTCAGCTGATCACTGATGGGAGGAGTTAACTACATCTTACTCAGCTCCATTATTTTAGAGCTAAAATAGATAAAGTGTAAATTCCGTTTTTGTTATGAAGTAATTAGTTTCACAGTAGTTCACAAAACTGCTCACCATCTAAAAATGACTAAAGTAAAAGAATGAGGGCAGTCAAGCTGTATCAGACAGTGTGTGTGTGTGTGTGTGTGTGTGTGTATGTGTGTGTGTGTGAGAGAGTGTGAGTGTGAGTGAGTGTGATTAGCAGTGGCAGAGTACATGTGTATCTAGGCCAGTTTGTTTTATCTGTTAGGATTCTGTGCCAGGGGCAAAGAGTGGGCCCAGATAGTCAGTCAGGATGGCGCAGACTGAAACTGCTGCTCCGTAGACATTGGCCTGGAAATGTAATCTAGCCCATCACAATGAAGCTTCTCAGACCGATTTGGTGGAAGGAAGGAGGAAAGGAGGGAGGGAAGGAAGGAATGAACTAATGAACGAACAAATGGACAACTTTAAAGGATGAAAGGGAGTGTGTGAACAAGAACTAAAGAGAGGGAGGGAAACTGGATCTTTTGGAATCTGTATTCAGATACGGGACATTTGAGTGTGTCTGTGTGTGTGATTGGGATGAGATCTGATTTAGAGTAAGCCCCTGATCCTTAATTGGCCTGTTCAATTGCTAGCTGATGTTTACACTGTGCAATATCGCTTTTTGTTGACAGCCATGCTTCATATTTTCTGTGTCAGTTTGGAAAGTAGCTGGGATCTATTGAGACTGATTTGCAAGTGTAAAATCTTTGAGAACATTTGTCCCGGTCCACACAGGACATAATCTGCAGGTCAGACACAGTAAATTGATAATTATGTTCACTTTCACTCTCTCTGTCCTACGTTCTGACATTAATGGACAGGAGTGAACCCCTGCAAATGTCATCCAAGGCTAGACGCTGTCATAAATAATCCATATAATCTGTATAATCCATAACTCCACATGTGACTGGGAAATAATAATCAGAATCATAGTAATAATACACTAATAGTAATAATAATAAACTATATGTTTTAAACTGTGTGTTATTTGTATTGCAAATTTCTTACACAGTGTACAAAAGTGCTTCATGTCTTAGATGTACAAGAAGCAGCAAAACAAACATATGGACAAATCACCTCCGCCGATTTGAATGGAAACGAAACAACAACACAGTCATAACGTAAAACATAAAAAAACATAAAAAGATATTAATTGAATGCAAGTCGATAAAAGTGAGTTTTCAGTCGGCTCTTCAAAGACGATACAGAGTTAGATGAATGTATTTTGTTCAGGGAAATTGTTGCTCTTTGTCCTAGAGTAAGAGAGAGGTTTTGCTCGGTGCGTCCTTCAGCTCTAGTCAAATTAGGATGGAGAGAGGAGAAGAGGAGGGGAAGAGAGACAGGAGGAAGAGAGAGCTGGAGGTTATTTGAAATGCAAATATTTATTGTGTGGTCGGGAGCATCTCTGGGAAATGCGTCACGCCAGGTGTGTGCCATGCTGATGAAATTGTCCAAGGTTGCGTGTGTGAGTGTGGACATATAGGGATGACTCTATATTTGTGTGTGTTTGTGTGTGTGTGTGTCTCTACAGTATGCTTGATTCAGTGTGTTACAATGATTTGTGTACCACAGGTGTAACAAAATGCAGCTAATTACCTGTAGTTTTTACTACGAAAGAAAGAATGAAAGAAAGGGAGATGAAATAGAGGCACAAAGGTGAAAGACAAACAGGAAAAAATGGGACGGAAGAGAGATTTTTCAGAAGGTTGCCTCAAGTGTTTTGCAGACTAAGCTGTATAATTCAGAGCGTGTTTCTGCTGAGAACAGTAGATTTTTTTTCTCTATCACACATGCACACCTACACTCTCACACCTACACACAGACACACAAACATTTGGTATTATTATACATGTGAGGACCTCCAGTTGACTACATCCATTCCCTAACCACTGCTAACAACTCTCACCACTACATGACATATAGGTCTCGTAACAATAGACGTACAAGAGCACACAGACACACACAAATACACACTTCTTATAACATAAGATTGAGAGTTTCAACACAAATTAAGGGATATTTAGGGATACCTTAAATGTCATTACTACAGAGACTGAACAGGCAGTTGTTTTTCCTTTTGTTTGAGCAATACTGAAATTTGTAAGCCAATAACATCAAGTTGTAAATATGTCTAAAGACTATTTGACATGAACAGCAATCCTATTTGTGTATCCTAGGTTCTTCATGAGCCCTTGATAGACGAGGACCCAGTCTTCATCACCACCTGTACGGAAAGAGAGCTGAGGAAGAGGAAGAAGAGGAAGTTCAGCCTCTGGGTCCGACAGTGTACCTCCACCGGATTCATCTGCCAGGTAGCAGCACACACCAGTGTGTGTGTGTGTGTGAGAGAGAGAGAGAGAGAGAGAATGTTTGTGTGTTTCTTTGTGCACTGGTGTGTTTAACGTCTTATGAGAGTAATTGAGGGAGTGAAAGATCAGTAACATCAATCAGCAGCAATCAGCAATATGATTGTTTCAGTTCTGCTCCACCTTCTGAGTGAGAGAAAAAAGAGAGTTTAGAGAGTGTGTGTTCTCTTTGATGGTCTCAGTTACGTATGAGGCAGTTTCATTTACAGGTTTCAAACAAACAAAATAAAGTTGTCTGTCATGACAGATCCCAAAGTTTTAACATTGACCCAAAAAAGGAATTTTGTAGAATTTATAACACTATGTAATATTTAGGGGCTCTTAGTGTAGAAGATGCAAAGATTAACAATAAATACAACAGCAACATATCCACATTCTTAGCAAAAACATTGGTCATCAAAATGTCCTCTTGAACATTTTTTGGGGGGATAGCTCCTGGCCAAGATCTGGAGGCAGACAGAACTACTCTGCTCACTAACAACCTTGCCCTTCTTGCAACCTTCCACTCCTACGCCAGTGGCTTACATAACACACTCATTTATGTGAGACGGCACTGCAGGACTGCGCGACCTGGCTAACACTGACCCTTACACACAGACGACAAGAGACTGCAGCCTACAATTCCCAAATTGCAAGAGGCTGCACATTTTTTATTGTTTTATCAGTACCATAAACGCCCCAGGCAGCCTCCTAAATAGACGGTATTCTGCTGCGGTACAGGATGCTTGGCCAAATTATAAGCAATAGCCCTCATTCTCTCTCCAGTATACATGTGGATAGGTTTTTCAAGTGCTGAGATATTTTTGCTGTGATATAAATGTGATATCGTGCAGTGCAAACACCCCTCCCATCCAGCCACCCACCCACATGCATTCAAACACACACACACACAAACAGAATAAACAAAGTACTGTAATTAAGTGTGCTGCTGTTTTCTTGTAAAAGTTTGATTTTGACCTGCCCACTCACCTCAAGGATAGCTTCTTTATCAGACAGTGGGGGGATATGAGATATACGACAAACAATACAACGACACTAGAAAGAAATGGAAGAGAAAAGAGCCCTCCACTGCCAAGAACTCACAAGTAAATATATGGTAGGCAAGGGACTGCTCTGCAGGGGAAATGTTTTCTTTTTTTAGACTGGATTTAGTCCAGAATTGCATTACTGTTAGTGCTGAGAGGAGTAACCATGATCAGACTGCTAATTCTCCTAGGTTCTGTCATTGGGTTTAGTTCTATCAAATGAAATAAAAGACAAATGTGGCCCAGGACCCTACTTAGAGAAGGGCCCTTGTGCAAAACAGGTCGTGTGCATGCAGCGTCACCAACATCATCAGCTAAAGCCATTAGATTATTCTGTCAATTTAACAAATACGCATTAGCTTGCACACTGACAGTACACATTTGCAGTCATCCAGCTTTTACCAGTCAGCTGTATTGGTTGTGTGTCTGCACTGAGATCTACTCCCTCTAAATGAATTGTGTCAAGGGAGAGAAAAAAATTTAAGAAATAAAACAGGAGTTAATGGAGTGAATCAATGGGATTCCATTAGCTAGTACAGTACACAAGGATGCATGCATTCACATACACACACACACACACACACACACACACACACACACACCTAGACTGGCCACTTAGTGTAATAGCTGCATGCCTGAGGTAGATGGTGGGTAATCAGACTAATGCCCATTCAGCTTGTGAACCACAGACAATGTTGGCACAAGGGGGACACTGGACACTAATGGAGTGTGTGTGTATGTGTGTGGTGAGCGGTACTAGTATATTCCTTTTGACACATTGTTTATTCTAGTGCATCATGTAATAATATCAATGCATGCAGCTAAAATGCACAATTCATTCTGCCCATCTGTTTCTCTATTGACCTTTCTGAATTAAACTGTATTAAGGATTTGATCTATCCGTCTGTGTGTTGTTATTTTGTTTTTATATCCCTATTTATCCCTATTTCAGCTATATAAATAAATGTATTATTTTTACTATTATTACTCTTTCCCTCTCTCTCTCTATCCCTTTCTCTTTTTCTGTGTTAACATCTCACTTCAGTGCGTATATTAGTCTAGAGGAATATTATAGAAATTCCTGTACCCTGGACCTGCTGTGCAATAAACCTGACAGATTTTCTAAAAAAATATTCTTGGAGGAGAGTAAGAGTGCACTGCAAAACATATAAAAAAAATTGTACTTCTCTAATCGTCTCCATCTATATGTTCCCTCTCTTTCTCCTCCTTCTGCAGATCTCAGTCCATCTGAAGGAGGGCCAGGGGACAGATGGTCTCTCCACCCTTAAGAACAAGCCTCAGCTCCACAGCCTGGTGGCCAAGCAGTTATGCCAGAACATCTCTGGGAAGAACACCATCATCTTCACGGGGCCCTCCATTACAAGCCTCAGCCTCTTCACTGAATTCAGCAAACAGGGTACACATGCTAGCTGCAGATGGATGGATGGATATTTCGTTCTGTCATGCTATATGTATCCCTCTCTCTCTCTGTGCCTCTCAGCCTGGCTGTCTCCCTTACTGCTCTTGTTCTCACATGCACACTTCCCCATTTATTCTTTATCTCTCTGGTTTGTGTTTCATTACGTCTCTTCTGCTGCTTTGCTTTTCCAGACTTTTTCTCTGTCTCCTTCTCTTTTCCTGCTCCTCCCTCTTGCCCCTCTCCTCCCTCTCTCCCTCCTGGTTTTTGTACAGCTTGTAATCTCTCTCCTCACCTCATTTCCCTCCCTTTCTGTATTTTTTTTAATTATGGTGTGATGATAGCATCCCCAGGCTAAACATCAAAGACAGGAAAACAGTCTGTAGCAGTTCACCTTGAAATTAAACTACACTGGACTACAGTGTATACTTGTATCTTTCTTTATGCCTCAAGTGAAAAATCTTCAACTGCACCTCAATGGGAAAAGAATTGAGATTGGTGTAGAAGCACATGCATGCACTGATCAGAGTCCATATAAATATGGACCAGGGATTGAATGGCTGGCTGTGCTCGACTGTTTGTCTTGCTTGTAGTAACTCCTACCATTAGAAAGCAGCAGTGACCTGGCAGTAGCTTGGTGACGCCTCTGGTACTGAAATCCTCATAGAGAAGAAACACAGCCATTTATCATAGTGTGTTTTTATCAGCTGGGAACTGAGTTTCTGACCTCAGCTAAAATGTGTTTAAAGGAAAGAGCTCCAACACTGGGAGTAACACCACTAGGAAGCATTGCAGTAGACTGCGTTCATTGTCTTTGGACTTTTGTAGTAAATCATGAGATTCATGAAGGCGTGTTCAGTCTGGTCTAGGCTCAAAAAAGGGAATGGGTTTCAAAAATGTCACTTACACCTCAAAAACAGAAATTCAGAATCTCTACTAGTGATTTTTCTTTTCTTTGTTTATAGTTAATGACTTTTTTTTTTTGCAATATGTGGTTGTTTCATCAGTTATTGTGCAGCAGTTTTGGAGGAAATAAATACAATTAAATAGTCTCTGTCTATAAAGAGGACCATTTTGTCACGTCTTGGGAGGCGGAAATGCTTGCAGATGACAAAAGGTCAATAAACCATTTATTATTATTCTAGCACAGAAAGTTCCAGTTATCATATCAGCAAGGATGAGAAGTGGATGATCTCAAACTCAACCAGGCAGAGATGGGGCACGGCAAGTAGCTAGAAAGAAAGTCCAATGATCCAATCATTATTTTGTTCAATCAATATTATATATCGATATATAATATCGATATATAATATTGATATATATCAATATCTTTGTTATTCTAACTGGGTGGAACATCCCACTAGGCATGCAGCCACAACACTCTCAATTCCAAGCTTGTGAAGGCTTTGTCCACTCACCATGTTTCCCTTAAAATGTATCATAGTGGATTAATCAGCAGAGCTAATTACTCTGTGCTACTCTGAAGCCCTGACAGTGGACACACACACACACACACACACACACAGATATAAATCATTCTCTAATTTGGGAAGAGCACCAAATCAGCAGCAGTCAGCAACATAATTGTTTCTGTTCTACTTTGTGAGGAAGACAGAAAGACAGACGCAGAGAAAAAAAGATAGAAATGGGGCCGACTGAGAGAGAGAAAATGGAATTTGTTATCTTCATCTACAATCTGTCAGTTACTAATAAATGATACTACTGATAACTCTGTGTGTGTGTGCCATGTGTGCATGTGTCTATCCCCCTCCAGATATCTACTGCTGTGGTCTCCTGAGCACCAGGAAGAGTGACTGTACGGGCTTACCCCAGTGCATGCTGGTCTGCGGCTCCACTCCAGCGCAGCGTGGCCAATCACGAGTCATGATGAAGGGCAGCATGTCACTTATCAGCTGGTACAACAAGGGACACTTCAGGTTCCTTACCAACGCTTACTCACCGACCAAGCAAGGTTAGTGTTACTCCGATACACCTTGCTGTTCTTCAAAACAGTAAAGACAGTAAAAACGCCAAACATCAGGGAGCAACTGATCAAGTTTTCCCCGAAGCATCTTTACACCAAATCTTTGCCCTATTGATTTACAATGGAACTAAGATGGTCATAGTCTTAAAGCTCTAAAGCTATCTTTGGTCTATGGACTTCTAATAGATAATATAAGTACAGACTGTTTTGGAAAAATCAACCCAACAACAACATCTTTTTGGAGTTTCCTTTCTAATTCATGCAGTTAGATGTATGTGTATGTGTATATGTGTGTTTCATATTGGACTGGTATTTCAGTAATATGAAGAGTTCACTGAGGAAATCAGATAAGCAAGGTTCTGCAAATTACTATGATCGAAATCAACGAGAGCTCCTAATCCATGATAATCCATTTCTGAGAGGTGACAGGATCATGATGTTCACCTCTTCTGATTGCAAAATCCCGTCCCGATTAATACAGTATATTGTCATTAGTCAAGTGTCTCTTTCTCACTCTCTATTTCTGTTGTGTGTGTGTGCGTGTGCGTGTGCGTGTGCGTGTGTGTGGCAGGTATGATCATTAAGAGGAAAAGTGGAGAGATCCCATGTCCCTTGGCTGTTGAGGCTTTTGCTGCCCACCTCAGCTACATCTGCAAATATGATGATAAGTACAGCAAGTATGTATCGCCATTTTTACAAAAACACACTTGATTCATTCAGCAAGATACAGTTTATGTGCAATACTTACTCTTCCTGCATTAGATCGGTGGTGATTGGAAAGCTAAATCAGTCCCATTTCAAAGAGACATAGCATGCATGGGCGTAACCCCCACTGGCGACAGGGGGACATGTCCCCCCTATAAATTGCTATTTGGTCCCCCCCACTTTTTCCGATTTTTATACCGCAATAGAACAAAATAACCTTTTCTATAGGATGTTGTTTTGTAAACCCCAGACTGTAGTGTAAAGATGTGTCATCCCCCAAGTTTAGTCAAAATCAGGCCAGTGGTGTCTGAGATATTGCATTTGACTGTAAGTGCCTTTTTGGCCCAGGGATAGATAGAGGGATGGAAAGGCAACTGTATAATGAAACAGAAAAGGTGGAGCAGAGAAATTGGAGCAAAATAATGATGGTAGTGAAAGAGGGAAAATGTATAAGAGTGAATTAGTTAGAAGGGAACATGCAGAGAAGGAAGGATAGATGGAGGAGGAATGAAGGAATGAAGACGTATATATGTGAAACAATAAATAAATGATGGATAGAAGATAAGGAAGGTTATTGCGGAAGGAAAGGGAAGGAAGAGGAAATGTGATGAAAGGATGAAAAAATCAAGGAGAGATGAAGAAGGAGAAGGAATAAGTGAAACAATAGATGAAGGAGAAGAGGGAAAGAAGAACAGAAGGAAGGAAACATGTATATACAGTGTGAAAGAAGTAATGGATGAAGGGAAAGTCAGAACATGTAGAGAAGGAAGGAGAGATGAAGGAGGAGAACTGGATGGAAGGATAGAAGAGAAGGAGGGGAAATGGAAGTGAAAAAATGTATGGATGAAAGTCAGAACATGCAGAGAAGCAAGGAGAGATGACAGAAGATAGAATTGGAGAAGGAAGGAAAAATGTAGCCCAGTATACTTTTTAAAAAATAGTCTGAGAAAATAGATATTTTCTCCCCCAGGTACTTTATCTTTCATAAGCCCAATAAGACGTGGCAGCAGGTCTTCTGGTTGACCATCAGCATCGCAATCAACAACGCTTACATCCTCTACAAGATGTCTGACGCCTACACTGTCAAGCGCTACAGCCGAGCGCAGTTTGGAGAGAGACTGGTCAGGGAGCTGCTGGATCTAGACGACTGCTCCCCTACGCAGTGAGGAGGAGAGGCCGGGAGGAACGCATGACACATATATACAAACACACACACACACAATTCAAACACACACACACACACACACACACACTCCCTACATTCTTCATTATTGTTGTACAGACACTGAGGTCTGTGTCTATGTTAAAATACTGAAGCAGTGCCAAGCCTGGGTGACACAAGAAAAGCATGGAGGTCTTCTCTCTCTCTCTCTCTCTCTCTCTCTCTCTCTCTCTCTCTCTCTCTCTCTCTCTCTCTCTCTCTCTCTCTCTGGTTGTTTTCTGTGGTACTGTAAATATTTATT
>CABFOQ010053332.1:28806-37309 GCA_900660455.1 Gephyroberyx darwinii
TGAAACTTCAACTCGCTGCTTTGCTGAGAGGGCTGTTTCAACTGAGCAGAGTCAGCTGTAACTTTAATCTATGACGGGTGATGCAATGTGGGTTCTGAATTGACAAGCGAGACGTTTCAAGTCACCAGGGTCAGCCGTCCAATCAGCATGTTGATGTTGAGCGTGGAAATGATTGGGTGAGATGTTATGGACCGACAGATTGATGGGTCACACTATTCTGACTATTCTGATTGTGTGCGGTGGAAGAGTAGTGGTCTCATACAGCTACGACGTTTTGAACAGGCAAATCAGGTGTTGGTTGGCTTTGGTATTGTCTTTCATAATGTTACATCGTAGGCGTAACTATTGTTCATGAAACAATAAAAGCGCAGATATCTGATTGGCTGTTGATGACCAATGACCACGAAAGGTTCAGCCTTGTTGACCGTCCACACATCGGCCGAGGAGTTCCCTTGGTCGCTCAGCTCTATAGGACGTAGATTGGTGATCGTGTTGCGCGCAGTGTGAGCGCACGGTCAGAGCAAGCCCAAGTGAAGGTACATTTTCTGAGAGCCACTGCAGAGGACGGGGGTAGTTCTGGGATGTGGAATAAACTTTTGAACCTTCCAGATTTGTCAGTTCAGTGAAGCATTCCTGATGCAAGTTTCCCGCTTGATAACTCCAATATTGTACCTGCTCTTACCTCCCTTACCTCTAACATCCAACCCAGACGTCTGTAGCTACAACAGATCCTGCATTAGTAAATGTTGAAGCCATGCCTTATGTCAGTAGCTATGTTGTTTTGTTTACAAAATGTTTACATTTTAGAGAATATTACCTGTATTTTGAAAATATCCAGCAATTCACACGAGGCAGCATTTTCTAAAACATTTTGAATCTCTGTCATTTCTACTTCTGACATTATCTTCCAACTTTGTGATAGCATGTCAGCTGGTCTGGTATCTTTTCAATCTGATAAACATGTTCTATTCTGAGAATATTGGGTAAGGTTGACTTTGGAGGGAGGTGCATATGTGTGTGTCTCTGTGTCAGTGTGTGTTTCAGTGTATGTGTGTGTGTCTATCCGGGCTCCCCATGGTCATTGTGTTGGTCTTCTGAGTGGGTGGTCTGTTCCAAGAGAGCAGTATTGGAAACATTACACCTACATATACACACATACAGACACACACACACACACACACACACACACAAACACTCAGAGGAAAACTGGGAATCACACCAACGCAGCACAGCAGAGGGTGGAGCAGGCAGGAGCCTTCTTCCAGATGTGTGACATTAATTTACTTGATCCAAAACATGAACCGGTAGCTCCCACTCACTCACCACCACTGTCTGTGTGTGTGTTTGTGTGTGTGACAGACCCTCTGTTGCTATACAGTTTTCTACACACTCTTATATATACCTTTAAGTCTACATTTCACAGTTACAGTGTGATTTGAGACAGAAGAGACCAGAGAGGTAGAAGGGAACGAGATAGATGGAAACTGAGAGAAAAGAAGAGGAGGAGCAGTTGATATTTTCACATTTTACCATTCCAGCTTTGCTTCTGTTACCAGTGAAAGACAAGAAAAGAGGGGTGGGTGGATGAAAAGAGAGAGCAGAGAGGAGGAGAGGGAGAAGAGGTGCATGAAGAGAGAGAGAAAAAGATGAGGAGAGAGGCAGGTTATGAGAACAGTATCCACTCTGACCCTCAGAGCAGCGCCCCTGGACTTTCATACAATACTTTCCACCGGGGAGGAGAGGGGGATACGGTGCATGGAAAGACAAAGAGAAAGAGAAAATAAAATTAAATAAGAAGAGCGGAGGAGGAGAATAAGAGATGTAGGAGGACGGAAGTGGTTGATTGGGTCCCCCCAGAGATTCTTTTGTTTAGATTGTTCTGCGTTTCACTTCTTTCGCTCTCTCGCCCCCCTCATCTCCAGCTCCCTCTCTGCTGACATCTGAGGTAGATTACTATCGAGACCCAGGGTCACATTTATGACTTAAACCAAGAACATATGGTGAGTGTGTGCGCAATGTTTGAGTGTGGTGGGATTCCCCTCTAGTCCCAGAGTGATGGTCAAATTTATTTTCTTGTCCATTGTCTCCTGCTATGATATCAAAGGACTATTGTTTGTTGATCAGCAAGGGTGCTGCAGGTTACTGGCAGGTCTCTGACTACAGAACATATCCTCTCCTATTCTTCCTCCTGTCTTCTTGTTTCCCCTTCTCTCCTCACCTTTCTATTCTGCTCTTCTCCAATCACTTTCTTGCCCACATCTCTCCATCTTACCTCACATTGCCATAGTTCAAAGATCTGGGCTCTAATGTAGAAATCCCATATACCTTGGAAGATCACTTACTCAGATTTTAAAATGTGAGTGTGGATTTGTCTCTGGGTTTATCAAGCGAGCACCTACACAGATGTTTCATTGAATTAGGCCTTCAACAGCTTAAGAAATGTAGAGTGCCACAAGCATGCTGCTCTCTAACTGCAGACCTCTGATCAAACACGCAGATGTACACTACTGTCAACCTCTTCATCAACAGCTTTAATATATCAAAAACATAATCTTCCTCAAACTTCAATCACTGACACACCTAGACCTTGAAATTCAGCATCAATGTTTCTGAGTGAAAGAAAAAGTCTCCCCATTCTTTTCAGTAAGAAAGCACATCTGTAAAAGTGTCAGTTGACTTTATTAGGATTGGCTTCACTCAGTTGAAGAAAAAACAACTTTTGTCTTTGGAACGTTTACCACAGAAAAAAGAAGGATCTACAAAATAGGTTGTTGGACAATATAAAACAATGGCATCAAAATATCTTTGACAAGAAAACAAGAGAAGGCTCAAATAGTTTTGGATGCGGGGCATTTTCCTCTCTTTGCCCTTTTGTTTACAAAACAAAACTAGTAAGAAAAGAGGAAAAACAAAAATCAATAGATATTTACAGTGCATATATTTACATTAAGGCATTTTAGTTAGGGAGAAAATGGTTGATCTGATCCACCCCCATTTCTACACAATCAAATAAATAGTCAGATTTACCACGATACATTACAGTGCTATATTATCTTTAGGCTACCTGCAGTGAATGAACAAATAGTTATAGGTGCAGGCGAAATCAAACAAAATGGACACTGACTTATAACAAAACACTGTCCATGTTTGATTGGTTGATGGAGCTGTTGCTGTGTTGCAAATTAGTTGCGTACAGGGTCAGAGAGCGAAAACCCTTCAAGAAAAGGACTGACTGTCAGCATGATGTCAGGACGTCCTTGAAGACTGTTACTGAAAAGTGACTAAAAAAAGGTTCCAGAAAGTAACTTGACTCCTTTTCTTGAGCCAACTTGTTACATCGCAGCTTCTGACGGGTCACCTCGTGAAAGAGAACTACTGTCAAAATGACTATAGAGAAAGATTAGAAAAAATAAAAAGCAAACAGAGCACCATGTATTTAAAGAACGATGTGAATTGATCAGAGTTCTCCGCTACCATTGATCAAACACTGAAACCACAGAAGGAGGCACTTAAACAGTAAGTCGTCGATGATGAAGATGGCTGATAAATGAGAAGCTACTTTGGTTGAATAGAAGTACAATAGTAGTTTGTTTTTATAAGACAGTTGCTCAATCTTTCCCAGATGCTCCGTGGTTCATTTAAGCTAGGGCATCAAACACGACATGTCATTTCGTTTAACTGAATCAACTCTAGAAATATGTCTGTGGGCTCTACTGACATTTTCTGTTTGAATATCCTCTGAAAGACAGACTGAATAATTCATCACCTAATAGCTGCTCTTTCGCAACCATCCACCTCTCCTCTCTTCCTCAACCAGTCTCAGGTCTCCTCTCGCTAAAATCAGAAATCGTTCTCTCTATCCCTCACTCTGCTTCCCTCTATCGCTTTATTTTCCTGCCCTAGCTTCCCCTTCTCTGGAGTATAAAAGGCTTAAATTTTTAATATCTAAAGAGCGAGGATTCATATAGCGTTCAGTGATTTGAGTGTTCAAAGAAATTGAGTCCAGTAGCAATAGTGCTTGTTCCAGTGGTGAATGAGACCTATGGGCCAAAATGGTTGAGACAAATTGACCAATTCTAGTGCAAACTGAAGGATTGGTAAAAAACAACAACAACAACATGGCGATGTTCCAGGTAGATAAACAAACTAACAAATTAACAAATAAACAAACATTTGGTTTTACTAGTTTAGCAAAAAAAAGAACTTCCCCTTTATAAAAAAACAAAACAATCATGAAGCCAGTTCTAAAAGTTAGAACAGAGACAAAAGCTTTACAAGTTTTGAGTGGTAAGTGCTTTCATTCCAGTCATACTAGACGTGGCCAGTCCTAATGGGCTGGAAACACAAATCAGCGCTACCATTTTTCTTTTTGTTATCGTTTGTTTTTCCTTCTTCTTTGTTTTTTGTCCAAACAAGCCAAACGTACACCTACCCGGGACCAAGAATTCAATCTACCCATTGTCTTTACACTTTCCATCCTCCAAATCTATCCACTCTCCATTAAGAGCAAAACGTGTCAGGCTACCATCCAGTTTTAGCACATGATAGCAGCACCAGTGAGAGCTGTGGTGGAAACTGCATTGCATGAGACAGCTTTGTAACCATGTGTGTGTGTGTGTGTGTGGAGGAGTGGAAGATTCAATGTAGCGCTCTCCTGGCTTATATGTACGGTTGCATGACATGGTTCAAGATAGGGCTCGTGTATTTGTAGTGTGTGTGTGTGTGTGTGTGATGCTGTTAGTTCTGGTGTCTCTTCATGTGCAGGGCGAGGTGGTCAGATCGGGAGAAGGAGCGTGAGCAGACGGCACATTGGAAGGGTTTGGCACCTGTGTGCTTCCGGTAGTGACGCGTCAGCTCATCGGAACGGGCGAAACGCCAGTCGCAGCCATCCCACGTACACCTGTAGGGCTTCTCACCTGGTGGAGGGGGCGGGAGGGAGAGGAGAAGTCTGGTTGAGTATAGCTGCAAACTGTGAAACAGCAGCAGGGAACATTTTTTGGCTTGACCAGAGATATTCAACTTGATATATTCAATACATAACACCACAACATGAGTGAAGATGTGAATAGAACTACTGATAGTACTGACACTGATATTATAGGAATACAATTAAAGCAGTTACTAATTCCCTGAGTTCCAGAGACTCCTGCGGTTGGGTGGAGGAAATGAGAGAGCAGGCCTTACTGGAAAGTCCGGTTGTCTAACAACACTTGCGTACACAGTCATAATACTCAACGCCCAGGAACACTGCATGTAATTTCCCACAGTCTACTAGCTTGTATTGGTTTCTCTGCATTTCTTTCTGCTTTTTCACATGCTTCTGTGTTTTGATGGCAAAGTCACTAAACTCACACACACCTGAACCTGAACACAACACAATGAAAAGAAACTGAGAAAAAGAGCAAAGACAACTGGGAGAGAGGCAGGAGCGCTCTGTTCTCACACTCAGTACATTCATGCACACGTGAGCATGCACACACAGACATGCACACAAGCATGCACACACACACACTCACTCAAATGCACACACACACACACAATCAGGGTAATGGATGTTGATGGGGATTAGAGTGGGGACTCCCACAGGGGCACAAACGCATTAGGAATCATCTCATACAGATTACTGACAGGTGTGTGTGCATGTGTCTGTGTGTGAGTGCATGAGTAAGAGAAAAACAATGAGTAACAGACAGAGGGGAGATTCAGAGAGGGTGGGAGGTGGATGACGAAAAGCAAAAAAAAAAGGGATGCGGTGAACAAAAAGAGGAAAAGAGAAAATAATTGAGCAAGATTGACAATAAGAGTGAGAGTAGAAGTGGAAGCTGCTGCTGCGGCGTGGTCGGAGCACAGCTCTCTTTATGTGTCGCGCTCTCATCTTGTGGTCTGTAATCAGCGCACCGCAAACATGACTGCACATCTAAATGTCGTGTCATGTTCACAATAGTGAGATGCAACACACACACACACACACACACACTCTAGTTATGCATCAAATCCACACTTGGAACAGACCGTGAACCTCCATGTGGTAAGCAGAGTGTGTGTTTGTGTGTATGAGCATCCAGAGGAGAGATAAATGTGTAGATAGGAACAGAAGCTTTGTTTTGTTAGCTGGCCTGAGGTGGGGCCGACACCTTAACCACCGGGTTGTTGATTTTACCAATCCAGACCTACTCCGTTGTATGCAAATGTTCAACAAAGAGATGAAAGAAGGGATGAAAGAAGGGATGAAAGAAATTTTAGAGCATGAGAGAAAGGGAGATGAGGAAAATGGATCTTGAGGAGCACACAGGAATGACAGAACTAGAGATATGAGAGATGGGGTGATCTAAGATATTTTTGTATCGGTACAAACAGATCTTGTGTATTTATAGTGGCGACTCCAACTTGTCACAAAAAAAGCAAAAGCATTTCAGACAGCGATGTCTGAACACAAACTGGGATTGCGGGAGAGATGGCACCACACGTCTAGCACTGACCGCATAGGCAGTCTGACAGTCATCCACTGGCAGAAGTGTGTCACTTCCACCTGTTTTGATGGAATAGTATATTGGGCAGCGGATGGGAATGGGGTAGGATAGATTTACACACACATGCCAAGAACACAACACTCTGCCTAGCAACATGGTGCCAGCGCAGATACCGAAATACGAGTCGTGTGGGCAGCGCCGCTTTTTGACGAGTCCCTTTTAGAAAAAAAAGTTCATTAGAGGAGGAGGAGGGTCTTACCCGTATGAGTCCTGAGGTGGGCTTTCAGATGGGATGACTTGGTGTAGACCTTCTTACAGCCTGAAACAGAGATAAACACAAGGTGGGGGCTTCAAATCTAAATCACCAAATACATTTCCATGTGCCAAAAATGTACATAGCAAGTCAATTCATACGCTGCATGCCAGAAATTTGATCTGATGATGGGTCAAACTACATTAATCCAAACCACCCAAGAACAGAGGAAGTTTGGACTACAGAAATGTTTGTATTATGGAACTTCACCGAGTTACTGAGCAAACACTTGTTCAGATTATGAAAAGAGCAAGAGCATGCAGTCCAAAGTGTCCAGCACACTCTCATTTTCCGTTAAAATTATTTTAATCAGATGTATCAATAAGGAGATTACAATTTAATGCAATGCACATGATCATTTTTGCATCGTTGAATACTTTTGTTCACCATGTCTGTTAGTTCAGGTATTTTCAGATAACCAAGATTGTATTACACGTGTTGTAAACAGCCTGTGGACTCGAATGCCGCAAAGGTTACTAACATGTTAAATGATTTTGAACTTAAGATTGCATAGCAAAAAAGATATTGCTCAAAATTAGTATGAAAATACAGGTAAACCTTCCAGATTCTGAATTTTATATATATTATGTAGCTAAAATAATTGGCAACGATAACCTAAAGAGCAAGTAATGTGCATTTGGGTAAAGTGTGGATTTGTCCAGCCTTTGTAGCCATGAGGGATCTGCTGCAGCTAAGTCTCAAGACAGAGTTAAAGTTATAAAAGTCCAATCTAGCAATGCGTGTTCAGACACGTGTGCCAACATGCTACAGGAGGCTCCTCTAAGCCTATTTTACACACTGCCACAGGCTACTTGACATTACATGTCCTACAAGTAGCTGCACATCATATAACTAAAGTGTGTGTATGTCAGCTTGAACTCCAGAGCTCCACACAAGTATGACATGGTTATCTCAAAATGCCTTGCGAGAACATTTTTTATCGTTCTTATGGGGATTTTTTTTTTTAAACGTGTGGGTGTGTGTGTGGGTGTGTGTGTGGGTGTGTGTGTGTGTTCTTATATGTAAATGTGTGAGAAAGAGAGACAGAGCTACAATGAGAACAAAGTGCCTTATTCCAGTAGGCCCGGTAGGTCAAGATCAGCAGGTTAAGATGCATCTGTTAACAATTTAACACTGGACTGACATAGAGGCCTTTCCAACGAACACAATCACACCCACATACACAATCTGGCAGAGCTGGCAGTTGAAAATGCCACAGCCGTTTTAGGTATGATAAGAAGTGCCAAGTAGTTTTTAAACCAGGCAGTTAATTAAAAAAGGTAGTGAGTTGTCTATCACAGCTTATTTAATAGCCACTGTTCTCAAATGAAAATCTTCTGACTCAAATTTGTGTTTTGTTTTTCGTTACTTGAAATCGAAAATGTAAGTTGTCTCCTGTGCGCGGACTTCATGTCATGACTCATAGGCCTGTGAAACTAATTCAAAACACAACATATAATTTCACAAATGCATGGGTGCCAGTCTGAAGTCAGAAAATAAGCCTGCTTTTCTTAAAGCTGACCTTTTGGAGTTACCAGATATTCACCTGACCGCAGCACAATGTAAAAATAAAGCACACCCACAAAACAGTGTCAAGGAGCGTGTCTGTACAGGCGTGCACAGAGAGATGGTGCGCACATGTCATTTTTCTAACCTGGATAGTCACAGTGGTGGATCCGTCTTTTCTCCAAGTCAGGGTTGTTCCTGCGGTTGTAGCGGA
>CABFOQ010053333.1:3034-16571 GCA_900660455.1 Gephyroberyx darwinii
CTTATCACAATTCCAGCATCTGCTGTGCATGTTCATGGTTCATGGTATTGTGTGTGTGTGTGTGTGTGTGTGTGTGTGTGTGTGTGTGTGTGTGTGTGTGTGTGTGTGTGTGCTTTTTACATACACTCTAGCTCAATCGTGCATAAATTTGTAAGTATCCCAGTTTGGAAAAAAAAAAGGGAGAAGGGGAAAGGGAGGAGAGACACAGCCCAGGCAGAGACAGTGGCTCATGGTACATTCTCTCAAGGATGAGCTGACATCAAAGCAGTTTTCCGACACCCGGTCCTCCTAGACTGCATTAGTGAGAGGAAAGCCTAGCAGGGACAGAGACCCCTGTCCCTGAAGTCTGCTCTGTCTGCTTCACAATCTGTTTCTACATCCCCTTCATACTGGTCCCCCATTAACCACAATGCTCTCAACTTTTACTCAATGCTAACTAAGATAGATAAATAATACAAATAGGATGCTAACAATAGTATACCTCCCCTCCCTCTAATCCACTGTTGCTGAGCTGGAGGGAGGCAGAGTGATTTAGGAAAGCTGCTCAGAGAGAGACGGGATTTGAAACCTAACCCCAGTGACAAAATCAGTTCCTACAAGCTTCTGTTTGCTTGTGTGTGTGTGTGTGTGTGTGTGTGTGTGCGCGTGTGAGAGTAAGTTGAGGATGAGGATTAAAATCACTTTGACTTTGTTTAATTGTACCAGTATAACAGATAATGTACATGATTCATGTTATCTTAAAGATCAGATAGAACATTTCACTACAAAATGTACGTAGGAGTGATCTGGAGTGACTATCTGGAGGCATCGTGTGACGCAGATTCATAATTGTACTGCGGTTCTAAATATAAAGCATGTATGGGCATATGTTCTGTTGTTCATCAGTACCAAAGGAGGGTCAAGAGTATAGTAGCTCCACTGTAACGTAGAAACAACTTTGTGACAGGTTCAATAAATCTCCTGTCTTCATCAGCCTCCAGCAGGAGTTGAAGTTTAACTGGTGCAACAGCACAGGAGAGACTGAGGGAGTCTGTGTGAAACCACAGCAGGTTTAAGTAAAGTTTCTCAGCATCTCACTTGCACCTCAGAAACCAGGAATCTGCCGCACTCCACATACCTCGGGAACAAGACGTGAGAATGTCATGAGGGAGATTTTCTTCATGCAGATTGACTTTAGAGTTTGTTTTATTTTTAGTTGACCTGACTTCTCAATGGAATCCAACACCTTTCCTCTCAAATAGTGTCCAGTTTTACTATTCACTCCAAAGTAAACAGTAGAAAAGATCCATAAGACCCATAAGTTACTGTGGGATGTAGTGAAAGGGATCAGTGTTTGCAGATCTCTCTGACTGTGGGGTGTTGTCTAGCTAGGAGCTGTAAGAGAGTCTTTTATTACCGTAGACGATAACTGTGGCGGTGGTGCTGCGTCTCTTGGCTACGATGTTCTTAGCCACGCAGGTGTAATTGGCAGTGTCAGACAGGCGGGCCTGTTTGATGATCAGGTTGTGGTCGATGGTGATGTAGAAGTTTCTGTCGTCTGCAGGATCAATGGTCTCCTCATTCTTTAACCACTCCACCTGAGAGAAAGGGGAGTAGAAAATGAGAGAGAGAAAAAAACAAAAAAGAAAATCAGACAGAAAAAACAAAGCCCTTGAGTTCAGAGGCAACAAAAAAACACAAACAGTGGGAGTAGACATCCAACTGCGGCGCAGGTTAACCTCATTTCCCTGAATAAAAATCACAGCAAAGTGTTTAAACATCCCTACTTTTCTTTGTCTCCGCCTAACCTCTCCGATAGCAGCCAGTGTCAGGATTACAGCACAACTGTTTGTCTCTGAGGTCCTGCTATAAAAAGTCAATAGCTATCATGTTCTTTTTATTCTCCCCCTAGAACAAAGCAGTACAGTAACAGCAGCTTTGTCAGACAGCAGAGAAAAGAAACTCTTTGCTATTCCTGAAGCCGAGAAGCTCTCTGACCTTTCCTTATGAGTTTCCTTTCTCTAAATGATTCTGATATTGGACTCCTGGCAATATTACTGAACAAGGGGCCGTTTAGGGCTTTTATTTGGCTGTAAATCACCAAGATATTTTTTCATCTCAGGGGGTATAAAGGTTGGGAGGTCCAAACAGAGTATCGCACGTGTCCTCACACTCTGCACCCACTTCTCTGGTTTTCTTTTTAAAAAAGCTGCTCAGTGGTGAGGAGGCCTGGCATCGAGAGGCTGACAGAGGCAAACAGCTAACTTCCTGTGCATTGTGATATCTTGTGAGGAACAGGGTCTGATGGGAGATAAGACACAGAGGAGCAGTGCAGGCGAAGATAAGAGGGATGTTTTGCTGGTCATTGTAAAGGAGCTCTCTCATGAGAGATGAACTTCTCCTCAAAGAAGTGGATCAACAACCTGATATGAGGCTTGCCAAGACAAAGTAATCTGGGGGCTAGCTTAGAACTCACTGCTGTTGTTGGACTGCTCAGGAAACAACATGAGAAGAGGTGTGTATGGGCACAGTGATGTACGCCACATTGGTCTTTGTTGTTAAAAAACCAGCATGGGGTTAACTGTCTTACAAGAGAAGATGGACAGATTGTGACATGTATTGGGTTGTATGCATCGCTAGTGCCACTAGTATCTGTGCTGTCTAGTGATGACAGATATCAAAGATGCCATCAGTGTCACGCCTCTGCAAAGATACCTGCTCTCCTATCCTTTGAAAAGGCTGAGAAGAAAACACTTCAATACTCCCGTTTACAATTATTTCATATTTAACCCCCTTCCAATGCATCCATCACACACATCATACTCCTCATAAGGCGTCTATTCCCTAGAGAGATGCTGCAAACACAATATCAACAGAGTTTAATAGTAAAAATTGTGTAAGCGTGATATATATTCTTTGCAGATTTGGTGTGTTTTCCTCAATAAACATTTATCAGCCAAATCAATCGCATGGAAGCAGGAAGGATAAGGATTTCCTCGCTAGCTGTCTCCTCGCTGAAATTAAGCCTCTTTCTCACAGTAGGACAATGCAATAAAATGCGGTTTGGCGCAAGTCGGAATGCATGGTAGATGAGAACACGCGCACATGCACGTGCACACATACACAGACACAAACATTTAGACACAAACAGACACACGGACACACAATGCACTCCTTTTAGATATCATCTAGCACTAAGAACAACTCTTCTCATCGCACAAACAAAAGTATGTTTTCACATTACACAAAGATGATTAGATTGTATTTATAACTGGATTAATAGAAGCAGTCTATCATACAAGAAGGCAATGAGAGCTGCATTATGAACTACAGGAAACACAATATCTAACCTGTGGTGATTACAGACCTCGGTCAAATAGTTTGGGGATTACTGTACGAGGACAATTTAGCCAGTGGGGGAAGCTGTCATTCTGAGACAATTACACTGAATTGACTTTCATATACTTTCAGGTGATTGTCTGGCAACTTTTCTGGCACTGACTGCATTGTCCTACAATACATGCCAGAAACCCCACATAACTGGCATGTACCACACAGGCCAAAAGACACAATAAAAGGATTTTCAAATTAAAATCTACCAAGGTCAGGTTAAGATCATAGAGTATTGTTACTAACATTAGACTAATCACAAAATGTCTGGAAAAGCACGTCAATATACCATCGATACATTAATTGCATTATCGGGATGAGGGAAGCGGAAGAATTCAACAGTACCATTGATCCAACATTGATCCGTAGTTTTGTAGCAACACCAAGCCAGCCCTACAGAGAAATGCCCTCTTATCCTGTAAGCATATCAGTAGAGGTGAAGGAGTGTATAAACTCGATGTACATCCATCTCAAACCTGGAATCACTGTGATGACTGTGATGACGACCTTGGTAATGATCAAGTTATATCACTGTAAATATGGATTACATCCACATACAGCCACAGATCAAGGGCGGGAGGCTACAGTGAAGATATGCATCACTTTATTTATTGAAACAGTTAGTATGTGTGTGTGTGTGTGTGTGTGTGAGAGAGAGAATGAGGCTGCTGACTAATACGACAAGCCAGAGCAGAGAGAAGGACCCCTGTATTTAGACAGGAACAAAGTTCTTGACAGTGCTGTTTCTTTCCCTCATATCGAAAGACAAATGATGCAAACAAGAGAAAGAATGTCAAAGAAATTATTGAATTCATGGACATGATAAACATTTCGTCCCCCAGTGTTCACATCGGTGCACGAGGAGCGCGGGGCTTTAGGAGTTGAAGGGTCTGTTCTTGGAATGGGGATTGACAGTTGACACAAAGAGGTGGTTATCCAATTTTGCACCAATCACAGAGGCAGCCTCTCCAAACGTGCTGCGTTCAGATGTCAAGAGCACTTTTATATGAGAAGGTAATTAAAAATTGAACAAAAGAGCTTTTCAGCCCAGATGGAGGGGTGGGAGTGGAAAAGAGTGAGGAGGGATAGAAAGGGATAGAAACTCATGTCAGAAAAAGAAAGAGGGAAAGTGTGTGTGTGCGTGTGAGAGCGAGAGAGAGAGAAAGAGAGAGAGAGAGCAATAGTTCAGCCATTGTTTGTTCTGTACTGACATATTTAAGACTATGATTCCCATGAAAGGATTTGAAAGCCAAATGATTAAAATGCTGCAAAAGACTGTTAGACTTGTCCAAGTGTCTCTAATGCCAACAGACACACAAACATACAGATGTGCGCGCACACACACACACACACACACGCACACACACACCTCGTTAGTGTCTGATTGGCAGTGGAACATCCAGGGAGGTAATTGGCACATTTCTTGTCATTAACGGAGGGAAATTGCCACATGTCAGCTGTCATAAAGAGAGGGAGTCTTCCTGTCAAGATGAAGACAGCCAAGTGACGGAGAGAGACAGAGAGAGAGACAGAGAGAAACATAGTGAGAGAAATAAAAAGATGGAAAGAGACAGACATAAACTGAGAAAGAGAGAAAGAGGCACGTAGACAAAAAGAGGGACGACATAGAGAGAGAGGAGGTGGGCAGGAAGACAGTCAGTAGAGGTAAGGCAAGGAAGAATAAAGATGGAGAGATGGAGGAAAATAGAGGGAGGAAATTATAAAGAGGTAACTCTGAGTGAGGCACACCAACTAGAACGAGATCCTACGAGAAGAGAGAGTTCTTTCATCTCGTGTACTCTCAGAAAAGCACAGACATGGCCATATTGTGCGGCCAAGACGTAGAATAAAAGCGAGAGAGGAACAGATAGGTCAAGGGCCGTAAAATGTGGAGGAGGAAAATCAATGTTGTTGACGGTGATGAATCAGTGCCGTTGTATGTGTGTATGTGTGGTGTAGGCGTGGTCTAGAGTGCACACACACACACATACACACATGAGAGGTCTTGTGCACAGATGTCATCATTATTGGACGAGTTCAAGAAGACAGTGGAGGTCAGTCGGGCCACGGTAGCTTGCGTTTAGCGGTAATGACTTCTGACTACTATCACTTCTTCTCCCCCTAGCCGTAACAGGCTGAAGAGCTAGCTACAGCAGTGACTTATGGGTGAGATGCTGCTGTGTGTTGATACAACACCAATTAGCCCAATATACAGAACATACTGTATGCAATACACTCACTTGTTAAAGAACCAGTGCAAGGCAAAACCATTCATTACACGTCGCTGTAGTGAGTAGTAGAGCGTTGGGGGAGGAAAGGGGTGTGAGGAGAAAGAAAGGGGAGAAAGAATGTTGCACAGAAATGTGAGAGACTCTTGTACAGAGAAGCCATTATCAGGTCTGCTGCATCTCTGTGTGATGTCTAACTATCTCTCCAGTGTCACTCATTCATTTCCAGGCTTGAATGACACACCTGGAGAATGAGCCACAAAAGGTTACTAAATGATGATTCAATCACTCACTGCCAGACAACAAGCCATGTGATACAAATGTGTAGAAATACTAACATGCCACAATGCACGGCAAAATATTACAGTATTAAGATACAGCTGTGATGTCTGATGTTTTATTACTGGGGTAAAAGTCTAGGACAAGAATACAGTGTATGATAAGAGAATAGCATGTGATAAATTGGGGATGATGGATGATGATGGATTACAACATCTCCTTTTAAATCTATCTTTTTTTTTTCTCAATAAAGATGTTATTCATACCGCATGCAAACAAATGTAGCATACTAGTGCGTGATTGAAGCAAACACACAGCCCAACCCATACAAACACGTTTTTAGTATGTTTGTTGCTCATTTCTTCTGGTGTGTTGTCATAAATGTCGTTGTTGTTTGTGTGTGTGTGTGTGTGTGTGAGTGAGGGAAGGGGGGACAGTGGTTACCAGGAGTGCAGAGGGAAGACAGACCGCCACGAGGAGTAATGACCTCATACAGCTCAGTCCTGCCCAGAGGAAAGCCATTTCCTCCACCAGCTCCAAGGACAGCCGGCCGCTTTCAGTTGGCGTAACCAACCGGCGCTCTATCAGCTCTATATGATTACAGGCTCAGTGCAAGTAAAAAAAAATCAAGCTTGTTTGAAAGTGTTAAAGGAGCAGTTCACTCCAAAATAAAAAGTCTGTTATTATCTACTCACGCCCATGTCAACTCCTGAAGTTCGTATGACCACGCGACACACGGTGAGGTAGCCCCCTGAGGTCCCATGTCAAATTTGATTGGTGGTTTTATGCCCATTTTGGTAGAAATATTTTGAAGTGTTATATTTCCTTGCTGTAGTAATGTAGTATTAACGTAACGTCGTAGTAACGTCGTAGTAACGTCAGCTAACTGAACCTAACGTGTCAAACCACGGGGGAGTGAACCTGAATTTCCAAACATATTGAGTGTTGAATTTTTACTCCAAACTAAAAGTTTCAAACCATTATATTCAATTTCTGGTGGCACTAGTATCTTTTTGAGTGATTTGCTGCAAGATATGTCAGGAAAATCCCACTGAGGTTTGAAACACACATATGGATGTTTGTTCAGGTCTGACTCAACTGCTCTAAGACCAGACAGAGACAGACTAAGGGCAGAGTAAGGACAGCCGAGTCAGAAAATGTCGTGCTATTAGAGTAAATCACAGCCTTTGCACAGGAAAGCGGCCATGATTGACAGGTGAGTGCCTGAAGGGCAATCATTGGTTGGTTGCCACGGGGATCGGGTCTGGCCTCCTGACACCTTCTCTCCCATGGGTAGCCTTAATGAACACACACTTCCTGTTCCACTGGGTGCTCTGAAGTGCTTTTACTCTTGACAACCCCCAAACCCCTCCACTCATCATGTTGACTGGGAGGAAGCACTTGGCTGTTTCTTGACAAGGTGACCTGACTGGCCGCTTCGTACTTTACACCTTAACCTCCTCTATTAAGTGGAACTGGGCCTAAAACTCAACTGCAACCACTGACATTTACATGATTTGATAGAAACCAAAGAAGGCAGATCTGCAGAGTCTGCTATAGCAAAAACATTCAAGCTACTAAAACTTTGGTTTACTTAGCTGCAAGGGCAGAGCACTTCCACCGGGGCCGGGCTCTGAGTGTACGTCTGTTGGTTTGTTCGTGTGTAACTCCTTTTGAAATGCACACTGCTTAGAGGTATTATGGTATGTAAGGGCTGCACAGAGCCCCAACAGTCCCCCCAAAGTACAGTGTGCACTCAGTACAGTAGAAGTCAACAAGCATCAACCAACTGGAGGCTGGTGCATGGTACATTCACATACCAGGAAGTAACTGGAAGTAACAAACTATCTTTCTAACTTCTATCTATATAGTCAACCAATAAATTAAATACTTTGTTCAGTGATTTTTCACAACAACACTGCTACCACAGCACTTTGGTGTTAACAGGTGGAGTTTTTAAAGTCAAGATAGTTTCACTGTTGTTTTCATGGGCTGTTTGTTTCATCATACATTGGCCAAATGAAATGCTGAGACTAGTAAACAAGCCAAGGCCGCTGGCTCAAGCAATTAAAAGGTCAATTTGCTTTGTATACCCATCTGTGCAACTGTGCAGCAACCATTGTAGAGGTGCACCGATAGCATCTGTGAGTATCAGGTTGGTACCGATGTGGCTCCTAGGTACTGATACTCCGATGAATGACTCAATTTAAACTGTTCCGACACCAGTATACATTTGCTGTTGTTCAAATCTACCCCAACATGCATCTAACTTAGTTTCCCTTCTTCTCCGGATGAGAGAATGTGAAGTAAAAAATCTTTGTGTTCCCTGGCTTTCATTTCAGTAATGCCATCGGACTTAATCATGGCAGCAGGGCTCCTTCCCTGCAGAGCACCAATGACTCGTTACCCATGATAACACGGCAGGACCCTGAGCGACTGAGGAGATGCCTGAATTAAAATCCTGCTTCCATGGCAACAGGCTCAGCAGCTCATGGTGCTGCATCACCTCTGAACCCTGTATTTCTCTCAGGGCTGTGACAAGTGCTCTGAAGTGGAGACAGAGATGGAGGGCATGGCAGAAGAAAAGAGAAAGGCATGATAAAGCTGCATTCTTTCACAAAGCAGATTTAAGTCCATTTTATGAGCTTGCTGCATATTCTTGACTATGAAAAGAGGCGACTGTCAGTTGTGTAGGGGCCCTTTGGGGTTTTAAGAAAGTGCTTCGTGGAGGTAATGAAAGGGACGGTTCCACATTGGGCTGATGGAAAGTTCTCCCTCCCCATCTATATCTTTATTACTCTCTCTATAGCCATAGTTCAATACGCCTATGTAACACAGAAACAAATCACCCCCTCTCCCTTTCATCCTAGAATAACCTCTTCAGTTACATATTCCCCCTGCTCTTGATTAAGTATATATCAAATATGCATGGGGATGGAAACATATGTAACAATGACTTTTAGGGAGGCTGGCTAGTGTCTAGTGTATTCACAGCATACGACTCATTCAGATGACTAAAGCCCTGTGCTATTTCAGAAACCTCACTCCCAGCATTTCAGCCCTTCCAGGCCAAAGTTCCATTGGTAATGGTGGTGAGGAGAGCCAAAATAAATGCCTGCTGCTTGTTTTCTTTGTGGGTGTGTGTGTGTGTGTGTGTGTGTGTGTGTGTAGTCTGCGACTGAGGGACAATCTGTACTTCAGAAAATGAATGTGTTGCATGCAGTGTGAATGATCTGTCAAATGTAAGGGCAAGGATACCAATTCAACTCAAAACCTGAGTCAGACCTGATATGTCTGATTTCATCATATTCTTCTTTTATAAGAAGACAGCATGCTGCATTATGCTCCTGACCATTGAGCAAAATGTTCACAGGTTTCCGAGCAACAACCCACACAGACGGCCAAAGACAACTCTAACAACGTTAACAGGGTGTTATCATTAGAGGTGATTATTTAGCTAAACCATCATGCCAACCTATTTGGGATTACTTGCTACATTAACACATAATACAAATCATTTGAAAAAAGGAAACACAAACTAACTGATAGGAAACACAGGCTTGATATTGGACAAGGTCAGATAGCGAAGTATGAATTACCACTGTAATCCAAGATTATCATAGCTGTAATTATGATTGATTTACCTGGATTTTGCAGAATATGTGCAGGAGTTATACTGGAGATTAAATGATAATGTGGAACATGTTGGAAGCAAGAAAGCAAGAAGTGAGATTGTAAAATGGCTGGACTATGTATCAAAAGTATCATCGGTTTCTACTCAGGAACAGAAAACAAATAGATTCCATTCAAACTATGTACCTGTAATACCGAGGTCCAGTCAGACAACACTAGATCTCTGTAGGAAAGAGAGTGAAGACACAAAAAGACCTTCACACGTCAGCAAAGGTGTTTGGTTGCCCGGTTTCAACATTTAGTAGATGGACAGGATAGTCCCACTGACAACTTCTAACTGGTCTCATGCAGCTGCAAACATTTGTCCTCATAATAAAATCTTACCAGGATACATTTTTGGATAACAAAATAAAATATGAACACATTCTGTACCAGTACAATACAACATGTATATGTCATTTAACAACTCTGTTATAATTGTGATTTATGTTAGCTAGTGAGTTATTCTGCCAGAGAACATGAAGTCATTATTTCAAAACCCAAACAAGACAACAACACTTTGACTCGTTTGGCTGCGCAGCTCTATGAAAAATGAATTGGCTTCCGGTGCCTAGTTGAGTTGATGGCAGCGTGTCATGCATGTGTGCTGTGCATGCAAGCGTCTTCATGTGTGTGTTGGTGTTCAATCGTGGGAATGGATGTATACATGGATGCATGGTACAGACACGCACAGTTCTCATAAATGAGTGTGTGCTGCGTGTCCTTTGAATGAAAGAGCAGCTTTTGAACCCTGCCACAGAGCACTATATCCATCAAACTACGTCTACATGATTTAACAAAAGCGCTGTAAGAGCATGGGTATTGTGGCACAGCCGCAGCCTGCCAGCCTCTCCCTTGTTGGGCACAGGCCTGGAAAAGAGCCACAGAGTGAACTGACAGCCCACTGGAGGGCTGACAACATCCCACTGGATCCAAACCCAACAAACCTCAAAAGCTCTTCTCCTTCTGCCTTCTTCCCTTCCCCTCTCAATCTCTCTCTCTCTCTTTTTTTTATGTCTCAGAGTGGATGAAATACAACAGATCTTTCCTTCACAACGACTGCTACATATTTCTGCTGATGCATATGCAACCACAGACTTAGCTCATCTGCTTTTCCCCAGTCTCTTTCTCTGCAGAGCCTGTGTGAGAAAAGGCCTGACAAAAAAAAAGCAGCAGTTTCAGTTTTGCCCTTTTTCCCACCAAGACAGCTGTGTTTCAGTTCAGAACAGAAGAAAAATAACTTGTGCGATGAAACTGTTCTGTTTTGTAGCCATGAGGTGGGTAATTAATGAAGTTGAATGTGTTGCTCTGCCCACAAAAGTAGACGAGACCATAGAAGGAAAAGTAAGCAGGGAACAGTATCACTATATCCAATCAGGATTAGGGCTTTGATCTGGTCAATATATTTCTGTGGACGTGGTGTAACACTCATAACCCCTAGTTCTGACTTGATATGATGAAACCTCTCACTGTTCCTTGTAGAACTGAACCAAACATGAAACTTTCTGATGTCTAATGTGTGGAATATGAGGCTATGGAGCAGCTGGTTGGGTGAAGGGTGCCTACGAGCTATTAATGTCAACAACTCCCCTATTTACCCCTCATTGCGCTGCTTGAGTTGCCGCAGCAACGCCATTTCCTAGGCAGCATAGGTGTGCCGGGATTGGCCCCCAGCTGAGTCTTTAATTGCTGCACTGGGCCAATCAGGGGTTGATAGACAGACTTCTAACAAGCAGCAGAAGCACCGTTACTAGATGGCTATTACAGCAATAGTATCACACTGAAGCCTGGAGTTTCCAGAGTGCCAGTCCCAAACTTTTCTCCATTTCGCCTGTCAGCACTTTCAGCAGGGCTAAATGAAGTGCAGTTACACTCACTTAATACAGCTTTTCCAGGTCAATCACAAGCCGTTACAGAGTTCAGTCCCTCCAAAGTAACCCGCCCACCAATTAACCCTTTCGTCCTCTATTCATGTTCCCGCAATCTCAATTGAGCCGTTTCAAATGCAGCCGTAACACTGCTCCAGTGTAGGACAGGGAGAATGTGGGGTAGGGAGAAGTTGGCTGAGGGAAGGTGATACTACTGGTTTTGTTATTTTCTCCCTTTGCAGATAATTGCAAATATCTCCCCTGACCGAATTCCGATGACTGGCCAACCTTCAGGAATACACAAAGAGATTAAAAAAACTCAGCCAGCAGTGGAGAAAATGTCCTTATCTGTGCATTGGACTGAGTCAGAGTTATTCAATGTTACTGTGTTAAAACTCCTGAGGCAAGCAGAAGAGACAAACTCTACAATTAACACACACAGTTTGATTCAGAGCAGAAGAGAATACAACAGATTGTCGGTGTTACCAGAATTTTTTTTTTTTTTTTTTACTTTTCCTGTGGACACAAAAAATGCTGCCAGGCCTGTAGCGGTATGGTAAAGTTCTCTGCTTCACACCAGGAATGACGGTATGCTGTGAGAAGAAGCCAAGAAAAGAAATCAACTGAAAGAGTCCCTGCAGCTCTTCATCCAAGCCTTTCAAAACGGCAATAGGTTTGGTTAATCCTCCCCCCAGGAAGTGAAGGTAAAGGATTTCTTCTAACTGTGGGAATGTTTAAAGTGGGCGCAGTGAGCCTGTTGTAAGAGTGAATTACGAGTCTTACTGCTTTGTCATCTTAAAGATGGACGTCTGTAACATCCATTGAAGAGGAGCACAGCCTGGCTGAGACAAGGTACCATACAAGTGTGTATCACTCACTGTAATCCACCCATTAAAACAAATAACCAAAACAATTACAGTAGATTGGTCCACTGAAATGACTTCTGAACCTTACCTCAGCAGCTGGGATGCCTTCAGGTGGGCGGCACTGGAGCAAAACCTCCTGTTCCAGTGACACTTCCTTCCCAAGAGGCTCTTGGTCAAATGTCTTCCTCAAGTCTGCAGTGAACACATGCAAACACAGCAAATATCAACATTCACATGAGGTCTCATTGACAAGGAATGTTTGAGGGCATACATTGCAGAGGTCTTTTGAAAAGCCAAGGCAATCAAACTATTGGTATAAAAATGGAAAGTCCAATGTATCCACAATGATCAGAAGGGTACTAAATAATACAATACACCATAGAGCAGTGGTTTTTAAAAGGTGTACCTTGGAGTGAGCTCACATGTTCCTTGAGGTTTTAAGGAACATCTAATAAAAAAACATTAGATTATTGTGCCATTTAGTGGATGCTTTTATCCAAAGTGCCTTATGATACCATGACTGCATTTCCAGTACGGGTGGCACTAGTGGGAACTGAAGCCCTAATCCTGGCAGTGTTAGTGCCGTGCTCTACCCATTGCAATACAAGAGACCGTAACCATTGAGCCACGTACATGGGCAGCTACAGTATTTTCTCCATGTTTATGTATTTGGGCTTTGCTCAGAATTTATTTGCATTTATGATATGATCATAAGCTTATATGAAAGTTTCCAAACAGTAACTTGGTGTGCCTTGTCTTGCCAAAGTGTGCCATAGCTCTGAAAAGGTTGGGAACCACTGCCATAGCTGGAATACTGTCCATGCTGAGACTTCACTTTGAGACTTTCCCTCCCTGCCTTAGCTTAGAGTACAGATAGATTGCCTAAAGTGGATGGCAGTGAGAGAGGAAGAAGGGGATCACTCTCTCCACTAATAAAAAGCCAATATTTCTGTGGTCCGAGAAGCTGATGGAGTAGAGCGGGGCAGGGACAGCAGAGCTGACGGGGCAGGATTACTGAGGGTGTCATGCTACACTGGAACCCCGAACCCATTAGACATATATCATCACCTGCTGCTACACGGACTGACAGAGGAGAAATGGGCATCAGAGGAGAGGAGAGGAGAGGAGAGGAGAGGAGAGGAGAGGAGAGGAGTAACTCTGTGACAGCATCTCCTCGATCATCCATCACTGCCATGCTGTCATTGGGTGATTCAGGGATGAGGTAACTTCAAGCCCTCTCTCCTCCCTGCCACCA
>CABFOQ010053334.1:0-16383 GCA_900660455.1 Gephyroberyx darwinii
AAAGGTCCTATCGCAACAGCTAAACAAGATAGTAAAGTTATGTGCCTGGATATGGTATTGTAGGTGTCAGCATGAATAGAATGGTGTCCTATAAAAGAATAGCCTGTATGTCAGTGGTTTTCAAAATCTGGGTCAGGATCCTTTACAAGTCTGCGTTTTGGGAAAATCCTTTTTTCCCCTTGTAATATTCTGTGGGAAGTATTATGTTATTGGCTATGCTATGCTGCCAAGCCTTTCTAAATCCCTGAATATTACAAAAGGGTGTATAAAACACTGCAGGTTAGTGAGAGAGTAGTAGAAAGACACTGTAAATATTTTTAGACCGGCATACAGTGCGCAAAATCAGTTTTGGGTGGTAAGACAAAATGGTGGTCTCAAGAGAAAACATCTGAAAAGCTCATCTGTGATTGTTTGAAGCAGACTTAATGTTAATCTATAGCTCCCAGTGGTATCCGTTGGTAGTGGAGTAGTGGTGTGGAAAGCAGTTTGGATATTTAACTGAGTGGAAACGGTGCCGTATCTCAGTGGGGTCTCTCCCACACTCTTATTTAAAGCAGCCTCTGAAGTCGATAAGAATTGCCAGACGTAAATCATTTCCTCTATCGATTACAGTCTGGGTCTCGCTGCTCACGGTGACACTGTTCTTGGGACTACAGCCCCCGAGGCACAAACCACCATTCATTCATGTAACACATTTTCCCTGGCAGACATCCCGTCAAGCTAATCCTGGCACACTGAGAGGAGAGGAGAGGAGAAGAGAAGAGAGGAGAGGAGAGGAGAGGAGAGGAGGAGGGGAGAGGAAGGGCTATTAAAGCACTCTCTCCCTCCAGCTCTCAGCTAGGGGCTGTTGTGTCCCTTCTATCAGTTTGGATTATACACTCTTACCTCTGAAACTCCGTGTACATCCACACTTTGCTTTACACCGCTTGAGTGTTTGCTGTGTTTTCACCACCACAACTTGGAGGTGTTTCAAGCACATCTCAGAAGAGTCAGCAGAGAGAAAAATAACTCACCCATAGATGAGAACGAAAGTGGTGCAACATCCTGTTGTGTAATCTGTTGTGTGACTGTGACAGGGTAGGAGGCCTCTACTATGAAAAGTATTTTAGTAGATTATAGAAATGCCAGACATAGAGGAATAAGCCTGCTGTGAAGTCAAATTGAAGAACCGCGTGTCAGAAAATGTGCATAGTGGTACAAAACTTTCTCCCCAAGAAACCTTATTAAGAAAGAGTTGGATTTTCCTATTTGCTTGGTTTAAAGTCCTGGTTGTTTCCATGAAGGGGATGAGAAAAACCTACAGTGTGAATACTAATGTACCTTTCTTCTATTTTTTTTTTGAAAACCAGATTGAGGAAGACCAAAGAAGAGAGGAAGAAGAGAACTAGCTAGGGAGGAGGCGAGAAGGGATTCGGTTTTCGCTGGTAAGTTGGAAATATTTTCATCAGATTTTGAATCCTTTTTTTTTCATTTTCCTTCTTCACATCTGCACCAACATCGTCATTTTCCAAAACAGCAAGTTTCCGTCTCCCAGAATCAAATGTTCTTGTTCCTCTCAAAGGCATTTCCCTCCCGTAGGAAGTGAACACACACAAATGTCAGTCTGTTCGCCACGCCTGGCAAGTGTCTCCAGTCAAAATGTCTCCATCTACGATACTGCCAGGATGTGAAATGGAAAGCATTAATATTAACACACTCAGCTCAGAGGGCCCTAGATGAAGGCCTTTGCCTTTGCCAATGGTACCGCTCTTTCTCTTTCTGTCCAGGGTGGAATCTGTGTTGCGTTTGATGCGTGGTCATTTGTTCTAGCCTGGCCCACGCTGCAAGGCAAAGGTCACTGCTTGCTTGACTGGCATTTGCCCGCTGGCAAAGTGCGCTTTAATATGGGCATCCATTTTGGCAGCAAGGTTTGGCAGGGGATATAAAACACTGGGTTTATAATGTCCAAGCTGTCTGGTTGATGCATACGGAGAAAAAGCTTATGGTTGTCAAGGTAACACACCCTCTCATCCTCTCCTGACGCTGTTGAGCACAGTAGGCGTCAATACTTAGAAATCACAAAATGGCACTTAGAGCTTAAATTGAGCTTAATGTCTCCTTATTGAAGCATGAGGGAGAAGGGAGAATAGTTCCCTGATGGCAGTCACACAATTAAGAGCTAAAACAGGATGCATTAGAGCCCAACGAACTGACTTTCAGCTCGCACAGGGTGTTGAAAGTGAACCTTTAGTAACTGTTGGCTCATCCACTCATCCCCTGGTGCTGAATGTGTATCCACGATTCAGCGGGGATTTGATCTAATGCTCTGTGAGCGGAGGTGACATGATGTGATGTGTGTCCACTGCCCAGTGGAGTGTGAAGGAAGGATCCCACCTCTGCCTCGCACGCAGCGCCAGGCATGGACGCTGCACACTCAGAGAGGATGCACTGGATGCAGCACAGCTGAAGGGGAGAGTTAAGGGAGTCTGACGGCGCTGAGCTCATCTGCCTCCTCTGTCGGTTCACACTGCTAGGGTGTTTTTGGTTTTTTTCCCCCCCTCCATCTCAGTTTATCCATTTATGTGCCACTTTCGATCTTTCGCTTTGCCTCAGTCTATCTGTCTGTCTGTCTGTCTGTTTGTCACCCGCTCTTTCTCTCTCTCTCTTTCTCTCTCTCTTCATCGCGCTCTGTTGTGTTAATGTGGTGGTCAATACCGCTGGGCTCCAGGGAAGACAGGGCTGAGTCCACACTTTTCAATGGCCACCCTGACAGAGAGGGGGAGAAGAGAGAGAGAGAGAGAGAGACGTAGAGGGCCACACTTAGGAGCTGCAGGCTGCATTGGTAGTTTGAAACACAGTGAGGCGTAAAACGGCCATTGTGAGCGGCAGCATTCAGATCCCAGGCCCCTCTATAGAAGGCCGCAGAGGTTTCTGTTTACCTCCACAGCGCTGTCTTTCACCGGCTTCCCTCACGTGGCTGTCAGAGAGTGTGGCATTGTCGTTTCTGTTGTGTGTTTCGATGCCGACCGAGGAGGGGTGGCAACGGTGACCGGGGATCACCCAACCAGAGCCTTGTCTCTCCACGAGTTGCTATGATGTTGTTTACTCGACACGAATCTATTGACTCTCCATCTACGAGACAGAGGCTGACTCCATCACAGAGAGACGTCCATGTTATGAATGCCAGTCCCTAGTCTACATGAGTCTACTGTGAGTGAAGCAGCAGGTTTCTCACTCCAGGCTAGAAAGCATTGATATTACATAGCAGCAGTTCTGAGATCAGCCGAGCTACAAGTTGAACAGGGGGAATTCATAGGCACGCAGAGGGCCTCTGGGCTGCTCCCAGTGCACAGCGTTTCAGGTGAATGCGCTCAGATACTTCTTAGGTGTCTCTTTGATATGAGTCTGACAATTCTCAGACGGCTCTCTATGTCAACACTCCTGCCTGTACATGTTAGGTTCAAGAGCCTATATGGGAGAAAGAGACAGTGTGTGAGTGTGTGTGTGTGTGTGTGTGTGTGAGTGTGTATTCCTGTGTCTCTGTGTCAGTATGTGGTTATTTGAGATGGTATGGAGAAGCAGAGAGACACACTGAAAGAAAGCATCAGAGAGAGACAAAGAGAAACAAATAGATGGAGAGAGACAAAGAGAGAGACAGAGAGAGAGACAGAGAGAGAGAGAGAGAGAGAGAGAGAGAGAGAGAGAGAGAGAGAGAGAGAGAGCAATGTGGAAGCTTGGTGAGATCTCTCCTGAGGGCTCCTGCTCTCCTTCTCTATCTTCCATGGTTGTAGAGAAAGTCTGCTTCATGCACAACTGAGCTGGCCTCAAAAACTGCTCAGCAGACAGCCTTGAGAGTCTGAGGAGATGCCCTTCTGTCTCTGTTTTGACTCCTTTCTTCTATTTCTTCTAACGCTGCAACCTTCCTCAAGGCCTTGTTCCACCTTTCCTCCCCTCCCGCTCCCTATCATCATTTGGTTCAACTGTAGCTCTGTATATTCTGTTATATTCTGTTATATTCTGTTTTATCCATTCACACATATCTGGACCTTCTTCCTGCATCATCTGCCAGTCATTATACATTGCAAAATTATCCATCCTTAATCAGTCAGTAAATCTAGTATATTGTCTTTAAATCTCATTTTTTGTAAAACCACTGTAAAAAATGTGTGAATAGGGTTTGATAATTTCAATTGTTTCCAATACAAAGTTACTTGTTTCTAATCAAGTGACATTTTCCTTATACTAATGGAGTGATCCACTTTTTTCAAGACATTGTTTGTTGTTTGATCCCAAAAAAATCTCAAAATAGGGAAACTGCATTTTTCACTCGAGTTACGGAAAACAAAATGAATATTTGACCGACTTAACACTGAACACCTGGGAGGTTCACTCACCTTTTGTTCTTTCATTCTTTATTTAGACAGTGAGAAAGCAGCAAGTTGTCTATTCTATCCATCTATCTCACTGTACACATTTATATATCTATATTTAATTATCTGGACACTACAAGATAATTGTTTTTTGTTTCATTTCAATCACTTGAAATGCCTCTGAATCCTTTTTCACCATGTGGATGAATTCCAAGTTCAGTATAATTAGCATGGACGTGACTGGAGGACTGGACTGGACTGGAGAGGACCGTCCTCGTACCGGCGTAAGCTTGTGGGATCTATTTATTTGGATGGGGCCTCTTAGAAACCCAGTGATTTATGTGGCTGTTAGGTGTGGGTCGTGGTCCAAGGCCAAGTCTATCTACTTATCAATATAAACAGCATGCTCTCCGGCTATTGCGGCGGAATACAAATGGCTGAATTTAGATGTAACCCCTTGCTCACCTGCATCTCAGCCAATTCTAATGAAAGGTCTTGTCTCTGCTAGCAAAGAGAGAGAGAAACCGAGAGAGAGAGACTAAAGGAATGGGTACATATGAAATGTGACTTGCACTTGCATGCTAGCACTGTTTGCTAAGTGATATCAGCTTTTATGTATGATGTTTATGTTACATGTACCAGATGACCTCAAAATGCACTTATTCATTCTTCATATGTGGACATAAGAAGACGGGTGTGTGAGGCGGTTCCAGTGAAGATACCGTAGCACTATCTACCATGGCAGTAATTCATTCTTCTGTCATGCTCAGCCACCAGGGCACAAGGACAGTGAAATAACCCTGGCCTCCTATCCTGGAGGCCAGTGCAGCTGCCATACCTTTACCCATACCTTTCTTGAGAAGCCTGCTGTAAAATTGCTAAAATAGCTAAGACCAGCTTGGAAACTTAGCTGGTATGAGCTGGTCAAGTTGGTTGTAAGCTGGTTTGAGCCGGTCTACCAAGCTGTTTGAAACCAAGCTGGATTTTCCAGAAGTGAAGCAGCCAGAAACCCTGCTGTCTCCACTGAAGCCTATCCCACCCATTAGCCAACACTCAACACGCACTTCTCCTGCATTAGTGACCAGGCCTGGCCCAATCTCATCCAGCCAAAACATAGACACAGGGCAGAGGCTGTTAGTGGAAGCCAAGGGGACTGTTAGTGTTAAATGGGAGCAATGTTTCCTCCGGAATCGCAGTTTGACAAATGAGGGCTGATGTTCCAGGCAGAGAGGAGGAGCACTTGTTGAGTCCATTATTTCTGATGGGCCAGACAGCAGACGATCAGTAAGGATGGGAGCACAAGGATGTGCTCTGAGCAAAACTCCAAACGCACTAAAAACACACTCAAACTCTCCAAGTGAAGCGTTGAATGGAGAAAACTCTATAAGCTAAAACACAGACAAACCTTTTAGTTTTTGTAGTTTTCACACATTATCATATCGTCATCTAAACAGGTCCGACTTTCAGAGAGTAGATATAAAGGTACTTACACAATGGAAAACCTCAACTCTTTCATTAGGATCATTAATGCCCATTAGTTAGCATTTCAGTCAGCCGGACCCAGGAGAACGACAGAACATGTTCTCATTAAGCCTTGGTAGGGCACCAGCCATCAGTCACTCACCACCAGGGTCTTGCTGCTGTATTCTTTAATCTTCAACATCCTGTCTTTAATTTCACCAAACCAGCACTTGAAGAGAAACGGGGTCACCAGCACCGCTCGGTAACAAGAACGCTCTAGTTCCTCGAGCTTCTCAGAACTTAATTAGATCAATTTCTATCAAACGTCTTCGGAAAGGGAAAGCTATAAAATGAGAATTCACTGCACACGGCGCCGCTCTTCAATTCAAAATACTGTCAGGGTAGTTTACTCAGGGCTATCCTTGATGAATTGTTGCCTTTCCCCTGAGTTGTTTGCTGAGTTTAGCATATGAAAACGTTGCTCGTGAAATAGAGTGGCCATTGCTCAAGCCAGTGTAATCAAAGCTTATTCATGCTTGGCTGAAAGAGAGTGGGCAGCAGGCACGCTATTATTTTCACATTACACAACATTTCGTCATGTGTTGTGCTGTATTTTGGTTAATCTTGTATCTCGTTTGGATTATATATGGCTGACAAGGTGGGCAAATGGTTTAGTTTAAAAGCACCTATGTGTCACTGCTACTGTACGTTTAAACTATAGAGTAAAAATATATACAAGGGAAGGAATAGTTCAACTCTAATGCTAAACCACATTTTAAACATCCTTAAAAGCTTTGAACTTTCACCTCCTAAAAGTGTTGATAGAATCGTAAATAAAAACTTTTCTGTCCTCTGAGAAGTTTGGTATTTAGCAAATAGTTTAGCATTTGGGGAGGTTAACTTAACTTAACTTAAAGTCTTTATTAAAAAAAAGGCATGATTTGATTTTCTCACACTTTGAAAGGACCATTGTTTGTGTCCTCTCCATCTGAAATTGGATGGTGGGTCCTTTTGGAAAGCAGCGAAGGGGAAATGATTTGTATTCACCTGCCGTATCTGAATAGAGCTGAGGAGGGGCTGGGGGGGGAAAGGGGGAGAGAGAGAGAGAGAGAGAGAGATTGTGCTTGCTTTATGTGATAGTGGATTGTGCTGACATTCACACACATTCTGGTGTGTTGTGTCTATCAGTCAATAGCCAATAGCCTAATTGTGGGATGAATTATTATTACAGGTTTAAACCACACGCTGCACAATAACGTCCTTGCAGTGACATAACAGGTGATACTATTATGTGTTATAGGTGCAAAGCAGTCTCCAAAATGTCTCTTTTTTCAAACCGGCGAGGTTGAAGACACGTTAGCCAGTCCGTGTAACATACGTGTCTTCTCTTCTCATCACCCTACTCCTGAAAATGAATCCCTTTTCTTCCTTTTTTCCTTCTTCTTTTCTTTCTTTTTTTTTTTTTTTACTACTTTCTCTTTTATTGGCCCAGCCGGGCAACTGGATTCTTCTGTCAGCTGCACAAAGGAGACAAAGTGGAACCGAGGACGGGCAGTAATGAGCAACTCCTCTTACAGTGTTACATATAGACGGGCCGCAGTGTGGGGAAGCCTTCTGGAGACAATGGAGGTTTTTGAGAGGTCTGGAGCCCTCTGAAGCCCCTCTTTGATTGAGTTTCCTGGCACTGCGTTTCACTGTTGGGGCTGATTGTGGAGTGGGAGCCGTGGGTTCAGGGAGGGGGCGAGGACCCTCCTCTGCGCTGACCTTTCACAGACACAGGTGGGGTGGAGTGGAAGGGCCGGTGGAGGAGGGGATGGCAGGAGAGGCCTATTGTGGAGCTCTGTGAATGCAGAGGTGGCAGGCCTGCACTCAATAACACTAGACCTAGCTGCCTCCGTCCACCTGCCAGGGATTTTCTCACCACCGCTTTCTCACAGGCAATTACATGTTCTGGTAACACGCATCGGTAACAGATTGTTCCAGTGAACCGTCGGCATTCATGCTTTGTTATCTGATGTTGTCGGCAGATTTTACTAGACCGAACTGTACCACACAATGCAGAGGCAGGTCTCAATGACCCATCGCTGCCTACCGTATCAGCACAAAGCAAATTCCACCAAAAGAATGTTTATTGGGATACAGTAGGACGTAACTAGAAAGGCCTGGTCACTTTAACTGTTGACTCGGAGGAATCGTACATAGAAGTTGTTTCTCGCTGCCCCACCGAGTGAAATTGGAATTACTGCCGAACAAAACATCATGGGAGCTGTTTTTTGGGTAGGCCTGTGTGAGACTAACACTTCCTCCTCTGCCTCTCTCTCACACTAACCCTAAGCTTAAAGTAAACTCCACATATTGGCCCCATCTCGAGAGATCCTTCACATGGAGTAAGCCATCCGGCGTGGACATGATGGCAAACTGAGATTCTAATCATGCCTCTTTTGTCGGGCTCAGAGGAGGCCAAGAGGCTTTTAGGGCAGCGCCGGTGTCAAGCGTTCAGTTTCTCTCTAAGGTTACTTATGAGATGACAAATGTGCCTCTGCTGCTTTGTCCTCTTTTTTCATATGTGTGTGTTTGATGAGAGGGTTGACATCTCTGTTGGCATGGAGATTTGAGAACATTGAGGGATTGCCATGGATACAGAGTGCCCTTTTGGAGTGTAATTTTCAGTGCCTCTGCTCGGCTAAAGTGTCTATGAGCGCCCCTATATTTAGCCAGCAATTCATTTTTCATGCATTCACCAAAAAGTTGATTATTTCTGTGCTGAACGATGAGGTTGTGTAAGCTTATGGTTTATAACTTCAGTTAATACACAGATATTTTGGTCTACTGTTAGAATGGAATTGGTAGTCTTCCTACAACAGATTAGATTTGTTGATCACTTTACTAAAACTGTTTTTGTAGCTCAAGTGTGTCTTGACATTGTGCGTGCGGTGGAATTTGAAAGGTCCTTTTAGCTATTCAGGAAGTGTACCGGTATGTATGCATTCCTCCCACTCTCCTGCATTTACTCATGATAATGAACCACTGCTCAGCATATGAATGCTCTGAGCCATAACACATATGACCAGCCATACACAGACACAAGCCCTATCATTACTGTGTGCCATCCACCCCACCCATCTTACACTGATCTTTGGACTCTGTGAACTCAAACACACACACACACACACAGATACATACAGATGCCACACAGACAAGAAGACATGCGTGCACACATGCGCACACACACACACGCACACACACACACACACATGACCAAGGCTTAAGGATATAGCAACATTCTCTTTCAAGCAGTAATTACAGTTTGGGGACCCGCTATCAAATGAAGGTCAAGTTCAGATCCACAGTTTCCCATTCAGCCTTGCACTGCCTCCCCTCCTGATCTCATTTTAATGAATGCCTTTTTAGAGTACCTCCACTCACTTAATTCTCCAGTAATGAGCTACTGTACAGGTCAGCTGTCAGACACGCGTACAAATGCACTTTGGGGATTTAACTTTTGCAACCTATCTGTCATGGCTACTTTATTAACTAATGATGTACAGCGGTTTGGTATGGTGAAGCAGTTAGAGATGAGACCTGCAATTTGACACCAGCAATTATCCCGAGAAGAAAGAGGACTTGATACACCCATCCAAATACCAAGAATCCTCTCAAAACGAGCACCGTTATTATAAGAGGGACGTGACTTGCGGATGATATGTCATCTTGAGCTGGTCTGCGACGGTAACATGAAAGCAACACGTCATCCTGTTCCATTCAGGTTGAACAGACAGGGATTTCCTCCTTAACACCTCCATCCCATTTAGCGGTGTCGCTCCCGTCTGAATGCTAAAGAGGAGACGGTCTCAGAAGTGCCGGCACCGGCACTGATTAGCATTTTGGCGTAGGGGGACAGAGTGCGAATCCCAGAGTGCTTTGCTGTGTGGAGAGAACGGAAGCTTAGCGAATGCCAATGTGCGGCGCTCTGTGAAGAGAAGAGGACGAAAACAAATTGCCGGGCACGTCACGTTAGCACCGGCTGCCCATTAGCGCTGGAGTTAAATCTATAGGAGGGGGAGAATCCAGTCATCCAATGTATAGAAAATGGAGAATCCTACCCCTAAGACACTATAGGTTACTATGAGGTGAGGGTGCGTGAAAAGATTGACTTACATAGCAAAATCAGTTGAGACTGGGCTTTGGCCTGCAGTATTCATCTAACTAGGTGGAGGTACAAATAACATATTTACTCTGGAGTAGATGAATTAAAGATCGTACTTTATTGTCTGGCATTGTACAGTGCAGATGAAAGGCCAGAGCTTGTTTTTGAGCAGCGGGTCTCCCTCAGCAACAGGACATACCCCCCCCCCAATTATAACAGCTGAGAATGAAAAAGCAAATGAGAAGATTATGGGACAATTATGCTGAAGCCGGCCCGTGGTATTTCCGTTGTCATCCGGTAGCCACAGATAAGAGGCCTGTGAGCTGTATCAGTCCAAATGAATACGTGACACACCACTATAATTCATATCACTGCTAATGCCTGTCCACTGCAGCTGCTAAATGTAACAAACGTAATGTTCCTGCTTTCGTCAGAAGGCTTTGCATTGTTTATCGAAGTGATCATATGTTTTTTATTCAAACCCCAATGTAGCTGTCACTTTCCAAGCTTTGGTAAGACAAGAAGGGACAGTCTCGCTGTTCCTTCTCAGGCTCACTGCACAGAGAGAGTCCTCTCAATCAACCAACCCTGGAGAGATCTAATGGCACAGAGCGCCAGGCACATCGGCACACACAGCCCTGGGCATGAATACCATGAAGTCACATCCTGAGCTGCAGTGGGAGCGCCCAGCAGTCTCAAAAAAGCAGCTCTTCCAACCGTATCCATTTTCTCATCACTACCTTCCTGAGTGTAGAGCCATTCTCATCATTATACCCTCACATTCAGTCATCTGCAGGGGATCCCTGCTGTTCCATTAAGGCCGCACTGAGGCTCACAAACCCCTGATTGCATGAGCCATCAATAGCACTGATTATGGGAGTTAATTAGGGTGCTTGGCATGAAAGACAGGCTTGTCTTTCATCATAGATGTTAAAACTGCGCAGCACTGATGCAGTCGGGGTGATTTTGTTAGTGTTGCAGTATTGCATCACTATTGTTTGGAGCACACAATGGCAATATCATATCTAGCAGTTAGCATAATGCATTTGGTGCGGTATTATCTGCTGCTGTAAGTCAAATTCCATTGAGCCCTTTTCCCTACTGAGTCCTATTCATTTGCACGATGGTGTAGTTCAATTCTCAGTCCTCGTGCCCCTGTCAGCTCCATCTGTGCGCCGAGACATGTCCTGACCCTCACGTTCTGCAGCCAGCGTGTGTGAGTGTATCCGTGCTTATGTGTGTGTGTCTTGCTATGCGCAGTGCCTCTGACATGTGCACAAAACCAATTAGTTTTGGGACGGTGAAGTAGCCGGCCATGAGAAAATGACAATGGGGTAATTGAAGAGGCCGGCTGAATGCGAGGCCAGACAGCTCAATGCAGGTTTTACACAAGGGCCGAGTGTTTTCTCCCCAGACAAAATGAACGGAGAGAGAAAAGCATGTCCTGAGTACAAGGTGGTCTTATATAGCTGTGGACAGTAATTACCAATGCAGCCTTTCACTTTGCTGACATTAATTTTAAACTGAGGAAACACAACTGGTTAGGCTGTGCAACAGCATTGAAGTGCGATGCCGGTTCTGATCATGAGATGCCTTGTCATTTAGTAAGTATTCTACCTATGATCTTAACGTCGTTTTAGTGTATACAGTGTTTAGAGCATAGTCTAGTTATCATCGCTTCTGCCTGTGTGTCATGTATTTTGAAGAATGGCTGAACATTTGTGCAGGAGTAGTACCGACCTGTCATGTTGCTTCAAAGAGACCATTTCCTATTCGAATTGTATCATCCGTCTGACAGCTTTTGACACAGCACTCCAGACAATACCATGTTTTTACCTCAGCCTCAGCAGTCTACGGTGAATTGAGCTTTATTGACTTTGTCGTCCCTGGTTCTGTCAGCACAAGATGCACAGGCTTAGTTAGTGGTAGATGAGCTGGTTACATTTTCCATGTATGAATTGTGTGTTCATATGACAAACTGCCTTCAAACCATAGTCCCTCCTTTAAGGTAAATGGCACATCTGCTAAGTGAAGAGTGCGATTGAGGTTTCAGAAAGTGATGCACAAATACTCAACCACTCCTTCGACATGGGATAAAGTCTGTAACAATCTTTTCCATTCGTTGGTTGGTGGAGGAAGTGGAGGATGTCAGTATAGCCCCAGGTCATGGTGTTCGGTCCCTCCTCTCGAGAGCCTCAGGGGTTTCCACCGTGGTCCTACTGTGAGAGGGGCGTGGCGGGCCGGCCCCACATGGCAGCTCACACCTCATTGCACGTATATGCATGCACATATTCTAACACACACACACGCTGGCCAGCTGGAGCTGAGCTGCTACACCTCATTAAATTGGGAAATGAATCCTGGATGAAGCCCTGGCTCCCTTCCAGATAAGAATCACCAGGCTTTCAGGGATTGACCATAAAATTTATAATTAACACATTTATTATGTTGCTGTCACACGCTGTCCTCTTCTACACTCCACCCGATACTGTACATTGCCAAGTTCATGCTACATTTTATGGCTTTAAATCATTTAAAAGCATTTATGATTTTAAAGAGCACTGGTCTTGGCATTTAATTTATAATTTTAAATTGGCACAGAGAAATAATGACAATACTCACTAATGGTCATGAATGGATTTTTCATAAATGATAACTGTGAATTTCTACCACCTAGCAAGTTGAAAATAAAAATTGATGCCAAGAGTCTGTTGCAGGTTTTCTGCTCAGTGCAGGTTCGGCATCCCCGCCTGCAATCCGAAAATGAGCTTGATGAAATTTCCCCCTTGGATCTTTTTGTGTCAAACCCCGAGACAGAGCTGCCTGATGATGTATACTGTGGCGTGATTGGCTGCCCCGGGCGAATAATACAGGCTTTCCCCGGAGAGGTGTAGTTTAAGCCAGGGGCAGCAGACATTAGCCCCGGTCTCTTCTCCTGCTACCAGACACAGGCTCCTGGGGCCGGTACTGAACCACGGCCGGCAGGCAGCACTAACAAATACATCAGTTCCCAAAGGAGGACCAGGGCCTGACTGCCTCGCTGCCTGCCTAGCCTAGGGTCCCAGACTCAACCCCTTCCTCCACCCCATCCCTAGCAGGAGAGCACAGGGATGGAAGGGTACACGTATAGCTCCATCCTCAATGGGCTCCATTTGATTCTTTCATCCAATAATATGCATTAAAATCACAAATTTGATGGTGTGCTTTTTAGATAACACAGCAAATTAGTCTGCCCAGGCTCCAAATTAAGCTGTGACATTTTAATAATGTGCCAGTGGATGCCTCAGGAAAGACGGCAGGATAAAAACAGGTCGTACCTCAATTCTGAAAAGACAGAAAATGGCTTCTATGCTCAATTTTTTATTGACTTATCATTTGAGAGATGCATGAAGATTCATACAAAAACTAATATTTAATTATTTTAAATGAATTAAAATTATACTGATCATCTTTGTTGCTGTGCTGAATTATGCAGCTGAAAATGAATAAATGCAGTCTCAATTGAGCAAAGTCATATTGACGTGTTACGCCGTTGAAGCTTTGGTCACACTCTGGTTTTGTTACTGCTGAGGTTTATTGTTTTGGACAGTTGTGTTTTGTCCTATCAAGCCTTTCTACCTTTGTTTAAAAAAATAATTGCTTCTGGCTAGCTAAAGGCATGATGGCCACATTGAGCTGCCTGGCAACAAGGGACACACTTCAAACATGATGTGTGTGATTCACTGATTCATTCGTCTCTTCATAGTCCAGCCACCACCTATAGTTTATCAATAGTGATGTGATAGGGGCATAATTAGATTACCTTGAAGAACAATAAAAGTTCATTTACAGTTAATCAATGAACAATTAACTTGCATCAAGTTCAAACCAGTCACCTTGCTTGAACTTGAACACCCTGATGAACCTGTACTGTGTGTCCCCATTGGACATTGATTCCTAAGCTGGCAGCATCAGACCAATCTGACCAATCACACTTGATGTTTCCCAGTAATGATGAACGAATGACACCCCGCTGAGAATGTGACTTCATTTCAGATCAGCCCGCTACTGTCAGTCAGCTAGTCAAATAGATTAAACTGAGAGAGAAATGGAAGGGAAAGTGAGTGTCCCCTTGTCCTGTCCCTTGACATGTCATCTGTGGGCTGATGTGATCGAAATGGCAGAGAGGCCTAATGGCACTGTGGCCATGGCAGTGATTAGCTGAGCTAAATGAGCCCATGTGGGCTGCGTCAGTCCCTATCGGAGCGCACTAGATCAAAAAGATAGCTTCCAGCGAACTGCACTGCATGGCAACTAGCATTGATCCATAGCCAGGGCCATCTGTGTTTCTCTCTCTCTCTCTCTCTCTCTCTCTCTCTCTCTCTCTCTCTCTCTCTCTCTCTCTCTCTCTGCTGTGAATTGTCATTGAACTCCCTCTCGTCAATTCCCTCTTACTCTCTCCTTCACCAGCTGATGAATACAAAATGTAACAAACTCAGTGTTATGATTGATAGCCATAGTAACTGGATATGCTACTCAACCCAATAATCCATGTTCCTATTTCTATCCCCCATCTCTCTCTCTCTCTCTTTCTCTCTCTGTAGTTGTGAATGTGCACGTGTCCTCAGACAGCGTGATTGAAGAGAGAGGCAGGACTTCTCTGTGTTTGGGGGCAGGCCGACGCGTCACACCAATGATGGAGAGGAGGAGGATGGGTGCAGTGCTGCTGGTGTTGTTCCTGGGGCATCTCACCAATGCACTGGAGGTCCCCCTAGACCGTAAGGCAACACATCACACTCACAACACATTCAAATCCCAGGGAATTCAAACACTGTGAATGTTAGATCATAAATCAGTAGAGAAATTTTTATATTTTTGATATAAAAGATATTATTAATATAAGGGTCCTACGCCAAAATGCTATTGATATCCATTTTGGAAGCATATAATTATGTTCAATATCCAGTCTGTGTTGTAATTCTGTCAATTCAAGGCTCAACTTACCTACAACTTTTTTAATTTAGTTATTTATTTTGCTGTCAGTTATTTTGGAAGAGTCAGTGTCCTGTTTTTTCAAATGGTGGATATTTCAAATTGGAACAAAACCTTTCAACAGCTTTGGTTTAATAAAGCAAACACTGGTTGACCTAATGTTCTCTACACTGACCGATATGGAAAAGGAAAGAGTGTGCCAGATTTACTTTCAGGCCCAGAGCCTTAAGTCATCGTGGTATTAGATCTTCTGCATGTTGTGTGTTTGGAGCCATTGACCAATGAGTAATGTTTGAGTCATTTACCATTGGAGGCTGGCGTCCCAGGACTGGAAACTGGCCTTGTCGTAACCTTGCTTGAAGCAGAAATAATGCGGGAAGATATTTTTCACCACTAATGTCTGGTTCTCTTTACTGTCACAATTTTTTTTTTGCTGATTCTTGGGGGAAACACTAAAGTTCTGGAAGGATGTAAGTGCCAAGTCAGTGTGAATTGACTGCAGAGGTTGTGCAAGCAGTTTTTTTGTTGTGCATTAAGGGTTTTATTTATTTTATTTTATCCTGTTTTTGGCTTTGTTAGTTAGTTTTGCGCTTCTGCGTGTAAATTGAAGTGGATTTAAGCATTTTGCATGCAATGCTCGCCTTGTCTCTTTGTTTGCTCTCTTTGCTGTGTGTGTGTGTGTGTGCAGTGATAGAGCATTTCTCATACAGCAGTATTGCAAACAGCATGAGTTTTTCATATAATTTGTTTTCTCATAGTCCATTAATTATATTTCCACCATTGAGAGGAATACGTTCAACATAGGTTCACTATAATGAAATGAAGTGTACCTGAGCGTTCTGCATGCCTTTTACTGTTCCATGGGCCATGGGAGCTTTCTGTGTTTGTCAGCAAACACACTGATTAAATTCAGTGTAGTAAGTCTGCATGTGATTGGTACTGACTGCTGCTGTGGTCGATACGGCGATAGAAAAGAGCTTAGTTATGCAGTAAAGGTTGTGATTGAATATCACCCTGTTTCTGATCTCCTTTAGTGCCACAGCCACCGACCATAACTCACCAGTCCCCCAAGGATTACATCATCGACCCACGGGAGAACATTATCATACATTGTGATGCAAAGGGGAAGCCTCATCCCAGGTAGGACTGTCTGAACCCCACCTGACACACACACATACACACACATGTATGCACACAAACACCTGTGCTTTCATTCAGTGAATTCAGTCAAAATGGGCAATAGTCTCAATCCTGATTATTATCTTAAGCTGACAGCTGGCAAAGTTTTCTGAGATCAAATCTTAAGAAACTTGATTTATTCTGACCTACTAAATAGAGCTAGTGTTTTGTTCAGAAACATGTCCAGCCAATGCTCGGCTCGCGAGAATAGTCTATCTACATCATTTGAGAGATGTTAATACAAAAAACTCAAAATCATCCCCCCAGTTAAAAAGA
>CABFOQ010053335.1:0-15046 GCA_900660455.1 Gephyroberyx darwinii
CTGGCCTTCTAGGCAGAGTAGCAAAGAAAAAGCCATATCTGAGACTGGCCAATAAAAGGAAAAGATTAAGATGGGCAAAGAACTATTTAGGGAAGAAGCAGTCAGCTGGTATTCTGTCTATAATGGAGTGGCCAGCAGTCACCAGATCTCAACCCTATTGAGCTGTTGTGGGAGCAGCTTGACCGTATGGTACATACGAAGTGCCCATCAAGCCAATCCAACTTGTGTGAGGTGCTTCAGGAAGCATGGGGTGAAATTTCTTCACATTACCTCAACAAATTTACAGCTAGAATGCCAAAGGTCTGCAAGGCTGTAATTGCTGGAAATAGAGGATTCTTTGGCGAAAGCAAAGTTTGAAGGACAAAATTATTATTTCAAGTAAAAATCATTATTTCTAACCTTGTCAATGTCTTGACTATATTTTCTATTCATTTTGCAACTCATTCGATGAATAAAAGTGTGAGTTTTCATGAAAAACATGAAACTTTCTGGGTGACCCCAAACTTTTGAGCGATAGTGTATATATATATATATCCTGAGATGGCATGGTACATTTTCTACATAGGTAAAGATGTCCTCTAATCATTTTGAGTTTAGATACCACAAAAAAGATTTTATAATAGGAGTAGGAAAAAAATAGGAAAGGGCCCATGGTAGAATGATCCATGAATAGTTGTATTGTCAAACTCATTAACATTACTTTCTTGGAAGTACTTAATTTCCTCAAACAGTTACATTTTTGCTAACGTCCCAATTTCTTTTTCTCAGAAAATTAGATAGGCCTACATCTGAAAATATATTAGAGCATACATTGTATACAGTGGAAAAAGAGATAGATGATGGTTTCTTTTGCAAATCCACAAAATTCACATGAATTTTCTACAGCCTATTTACATTTAATCTTTCTAATGCATAGATAATACATGCTATACATGCTCCTATCTTAAATGATACTTTACTTTATTATTAATGACATATGTAGTAGTAATTGTCCAAGCTCCCTTCATATGAATACCCTCAAAGGTTACCAGAACACTGTTGACAATGGAACATAATGAAACTTATTCACATTTCTTATAGATCTGTTTAAGTACATTGAAAAATGGTGTTCCTACAGTCTTCCAGGTTTACCATCCTGGGTTTTATAGAATATTCCTTTCTGTGTATAATAACAAAGCTTGCTCCATAAGTAACTGTTAGAATTCCATAATAATTCCAAACCAAGACTGATAGTTTTTATTTTTGTAAAGGATATCTTTGTTATTCCATATTCACAAATAACTGTGGGATAGTAGTAGTAGTAACCAGTTGTAACTAGTAACCAAGCCAAAAGGGCCTGCTTATGAAAACCAATTTAGTTGGGATTTTATCAACATAAAAGTTTCTAAAAGGAAACATTATCTGTAATAAGGTGTCCTTCAAATCACGTTCATCATTCTACTCAAACCAAAAAAAATTATATATATATCTATATATATCTATATATATAGATATATATATCTATATATATAGATATATATAGGATGCATGAGCACCAATAGTATAGTGGAAGGTATAAAGATATGGAGTATACCCACCTCTTTCTTTGGCGGTCTTTCTTTCAGTGGCTACTGAAAAATACAGCAGACTATACCTTCACTAATGCATGAAAATGTCTTAGTATAAACACATACATTGTAATTTCTCACAAATTTGTCGAATCTTTCTGAAATTAAATTGACGTGTTTATTAGGCAATAAAAGCACAATCTTTCTGAAATTGACATGTTTATTACACAAATACGCAAGTTACAACCTTTTCAAAAATTCTTCAGATTTTAGGGCTCTTTCCATTTTGTCTTTGAAAATGGCAAGCCTTTCAGTAGCCTCCCTACTCAAGGTCTTAGACGTGTAAAGGTTAAACCATTCCAATTCACTTTCAAAACAAAAAAAACAGAGTCGATACATAGTATATTTGACATAGCAATATACTTAATTACATATGACATATGACTCAAAAGTTATCTTAAGGTTAATTTTATCTGTAACAAACAACTTTTGTAAACAGTTATAGTTCATTAACGATAGCCAACTTAAAAATATATGTTCTAAGCAAAACATATGCTAAGTTGCAAGAGAAGTCACGAAAGACACGTACGTTTGGCTTTCTCCGATTCCTGTTGTTCATACTTCCGTTGTTCATACTTCCTACTTCCGTCATGCCACAGGCTCGTCACGTCAGGGGCCTGAACTAGACTGATAAGACGCTTGTTTGTTTGTTTTTTACATTAAAAGAATAATAAATACAAAAAGAAAACAAGAATAAAAACTTTGTTGTATCGAGCCATTATCAAAGAGAAGAGATCTGAGAAACCAGTGATGAAATTATTAGACTATTATTATTATGGAGGTCAATATACCAATACACAAAGAATTGGTTGTTTCTGACAAAGAGAAAACATTAGACTAAAGTTATTCCCATGAATGTCAGTCACACGACCAGGTCACTTGTTTCTTGAGCTTTATTTAAATCTCAATGGGACTACCTGGTTAAATAAAGGTTATATCTATAATCAATAAATCAGTGAAATGTGAAATGTTGCTAATTCTCCTTAGTCAGTCTAGTGTCACACCCTCATAACTTCAGCATCAAAGTCTAAACCAGTCTGCAGCAGAGAAATCACAGATCAGGTGGTGTACTTTTATTATTTTAGTTTTATTATGCATCTATCAAAAGGTGAAATTTAACCAGAGAGAGAAAGAGAGATGAAAAATAAGGACCATCTCAGGACAAGTAACTATACACCAATCAGCCATAACATTAAAACCACCTGCCTAATATTGTGTAGGTCCCCCTCGTGCCGCCAAAACAGCTCTGACCCGTCGAGGCATGGACTCCACAAGACCTCTGAAGGTGTCCTGTGGTATCTGGCTCCTCAGACAGGACCTTCAAAAGCCCAGGAGCCTGGATGGTAAGCGCCCTGTCACCTTTGACCTTTAGTCTGGACTAAAGACACTGACCCCTCCCCCCAGGCTGTCCATCTCTGCTGACCAGGCCAGGAGGGAGCTGACAGGATTCCTCCAGCATCTCAGGGACAACATCCTGTATTGTCCCGATGTCCAAGAAGGGCTGGTCCAGTGTCCTCAGCCACTACAGACCAGTGGTACATCATGCAGACCTTGGAGACGCTGTCTTAGATCATCTTGGACCTCTTGTGAGACTCCCTGGAGCCCTCTGCAGTCTGCCTACCAGACTCCTATAGGAGTGGTGGATGCTCTATCATCTACCTGCTCCACAGGGTTTACTCCCATCCAGATGTAGCTGGAAACACAGTGGCAGTCATGTTTCTTGATTTCTACTTTTCTCCCTGCTTTAACATTGAATCCATCCAGCCCCACCTGGATGAATCATGCCACCCACAGACGTTCTCAATACTGGGGGTATCAGAGGGAGGGGAGGAGGATTGCAGTATTCTGGTGAAAAACAACTCACTTCGCTCTCTTCAACTCTTCATACATTTCTGTTTTGTGGAATCAGTGTCTGATACAGTAGATGGATCTCTAACACTGAAGTGTTGTGTTTGTCCTCCCATTGATGAAGCTCTTAGTGAACATACACCTGTCTCTCTGAGTATGTTTACATTCCATTAATACTCCAATATTATTAAGGATTATTCCATGTTAGAGTTGGCATGTGTAGAAGTCATTTCCCTTTCATAATAGCCAAGATGAGATGATATCCTGATTTTTAGAAACCTGAATACGACCTTTCTAGGATATCCTGATATTAACTGAGGCATGGAAACATCTCATCCTTTTCATTGTTGCTGTAAGTTATTTTTCGTGAAAATATTCACAACATTTTGTTGATTCAGGATATGAACATGATTATAATTAGTTTATCCCCAGAGCTAGCATCCAGAATACATTTGAAGACACATTTTCATACCAGTGCTTTCCTTGTCAGTCCAGAAGGGGGCGATACTCATCTTTGATAATGACAACTCTGAAACTGCCCTCACCTGAGTTTACAATAGTACAATCTACAACATACATTTACCATACAACTCATGTACTGACAGAAAATACATTCAATGCAGCACTCCTTTACTTTTGGAGTACAAACAGAATTAAGAGCAACAATATGAAAGTACCAATACAATTTACGTATGTAAAAGACACATTTCTTTTCAAAATGGGAATCGTTTCCTATTCCCATCAGGAGAAGCTGGCATGTGTAAATGTTTTTCAGATATTGTAAATACATGTAAATATGTACATATCAATATAATATAAAATATGACATTAAATATAATAGTATGTACTGTATGTGGTACAGTGAGGCTGAAAGTACATGTAGTTTTGACCAGCAGGGAGCATTATGTGTATCTCTAAATGTATTGTTTCAGTTTTTAATCCAAGGACTGATAGTCAGCGACAACTAAGTTTTACACAAATTTTAAGGCTGGTAAAATGTTCCTGGAGTCAAATCGACTTGCATTTTAAGTGAGGAGAGGTTAGGAAAGTTAAAAAAGGTTTAGGATACACTAGAGTTGAGAGGGGTTTCATTTGAAATTCATGTGAACCAAACTTGTACTATCCTTGTGAATCCAGCCTTATATGAGCCACACGGGTTGCGTTTAATGGTTCCATACAAGCGAAACTACACATGACATATCTACTGGGACAGAGTAAACAGGGGTCATCACTTGTAAGAAAACATAACATTATGTCGGCTCATAGAATTATGTAATGATGTAATTGTAGAGCAACAGTTATTACATATTTAAGCTAAGCATAGGTTTAAAAATATGCTTGTTTTTAAAAGAATACAATGCAATATTAATCAGTCGATGAAAATAGAAATTCTCCATTTGATTTGAAATATAGTGGACTCAAAGTCTTAGGATCCCTAAAGTGACTCTTCAGTTAAAATGCAACCCTCCGACCAGCCCTGATCCAGGACCCTTTGGGAGTCTTTCATCATATGGCTGTTTACTTCTCCCAGAGGGTCCTGTCCTGCTCCATTGACTTTTTACCGCACGAAAGTCTGCGAGACCGATAACGAAACCAATACGTTGAATTTCACTGACCTAACCAGATGTCCATAATCCTTCACTTGTCTACTTGTCTAAACCCATGGACAACAAGCAGCATATTGGTAAATGCTTGACCAGTGTGGGTCCCTGGATTGATTCAGTCTGTTGTTTTGTGTTAATGCTTAAAAAAAGGTTGGACTCTACATTGTGTGAGATACTTAGTCATATTACTAAGTATTGCTAAATTTAGCAGGCTTGAGTTTGCCATGTTATGATTTGAGCATATTTGTTATGCTAAATGCAGTACCCCTGAGGGTTTCTGCCCCGGACCCCCCTACAGGGTCCGAGGTCCACCCACCACAGTCTCACAAAATCCTGTGGGAAACACTGCTAGTGCAGTAGAATCCCAGGAGGGCGACCGTTTCTGAGGTCAGAACCAACACATCTGGAACAAACGATCACGCCACCATTGTTCATTTTTCGCCGTGGCGCATAAAGCTGTCTACTCTGTCAACGATTTTGGCAAATGGCCAACCATCATGGAGGTTCTTTGCAATTCTAACAATGTGGTTTGCGTAAAAAATCAATTTTTGCAGTCCACCAGCCACTGAGCCGGTGGGCAAAAAAAGGTTACGATTCCTGCCCTGGTTATGAGGATGACAGGGGAAGCCAGTGTAGTTACTGGGATGTGGAAGACCCTGTGTGGGGCCTCTGAGAGTCGGCATGACCTCAGAGATATTTACAGACTCCTCCATGGCCAGCCTAAAGCCGCATTGTTGCCCATCATTTGATTAGTCTGCCATTGTGTCTACTCAACCCTGGTTACTCTCTGTAGGGGAAAAAAACAACAACTGTGAGGGAGGCTGTTGATCCGTGGTCGGACCACAGAATTAGACCTGACCATCATCCGTGTTGCTTGCTGGGACATATTTGTAAGCAGATTTCAAAAGAAAAACTCACTGGGTGCATGTGTGTCATGCGACAGCTGAGCGGCCGAGACAGCGGCATGGAAAGCTATTCGACGGGTCATTCCAAACCTGTGAGCTACGCTACGACCAGGCAGCTCTGAGAAACATGGTTCATGGAAGCTTTTCCACAGAAGGTCAAAAACAGGACTGGCTGTATGATGAGAAGGTACAGACCCACAGTGCACTTGTGATAACAAATAGACCTAATGATCAATTTATTTGAATGGGACGTCAGCTCTCTAGCTCTCTAGCTGATCAGCTGCCTTCACCTCTTTTACAGAGAATATAGTAACGTTAGGCTACTTGTCTTGCTAGTTAATGTTAACTAAACCATTAATAAACTATAATAATAATAATAAACTAACATATATATACATAGGAGGAGTGCTTATACAAAGTGAGGTATTATTAAATCTAAGTGTATACATTGTCTTACAATCATAAAATTATTTAGCTATATATACTGCCATACATGGAAATGAACAGATGAAGAACCCAGAAGTATGTTCTCCCATCGTGTGGCTTCATCTAAATCAATGTCCACATGAGAACATGATTTTGGGAGTTGTGTGAAAATCTTCAACGTGAAGATTAATAGTTGACACATTAACCTCCTTTTAAGTAGATGCTGTTCAATTAATGACAGACAGATTTGGAGAAAATGATTTTTACCACACCATGACCGAGTTTGACAGCACCAAGTTTCTCACCCTGACTTGGTAGCCTGAGACCAAGACCAAACTCACTGGGTGAGTTTGGTCTTTGATCTGGTCTTTGGTCTTTTGATAACACAAAGGTGGATAACACAAGGGAATGAATAACACAAGGGTGATGGCGGATTCATGCTTTAAGTATAACTTTACACGGTAATGCAAAATCTGCATGGGGATACACAAGTGTTTCAAAACATCATGCATCTAAGGGATAGAATTGGTCAATAAGTGCCTTTAAAAGCTATAGTACCAAAAAGATCCCTTTGGAGGAAGGCACAGACATAGCAGCTCCCACACGCTTTCCACAGATTTCACAAGAACCTGAACTTCTGCAAAGACAACAGAAACAGTAGCCCAACTCAGCAAAATGGTTGGCTAAGACTAGACATTTCTCTTTCTGTCCTGTTCTTCGACACACAGGGAGGAAAAAAAGAACAATGAGCCATGACCTAATGACAGACGTCCATAATTCATGGAAGCATTCAAAGGAAAAAGTGTTTTGTTGCCATCATGCTCTCAGGTCAGTATGCTTTCTTTATCACTTCCCCTCCTAATCATGGGGCATTATAGCCCGGCTTTGTTCCCCAACATGGTCCCATCCAGCTGTATATCACCTGCCCTTCCTCTGCTCTCAGAATGGCCCAGGCCAGACCTCTTTGTTTTAATTTACAGCCTCCCCTCTACCCCTTATTACAGAAACCCATCTGTAAATGTGGGATATCATTTTATTTTTATTTATTTATACTTGCCGTCTCTCTGCACCTGACAGACAGCACATGCACACGAGGTAAGCCATTAGATACACGTCTCATCACCTGAACGGCTAAGCGACTAAATAGCAAAGTTTCCTTTATCTCAAACCTCAGACACACTCAATTTGAGCTTGTTGAAACATGACTCACCCAGTCCAATTCACCTGTCAATGCAGAAAACATCCAGACGTCTTACAGATAATCCAGAAAATAGCTTAGGATAGGCTGTATCAAAGACACAGATTTCTTCCTCCAGCAGAAGAAGAAATCCAAGATTCTGCTGAGTTTTGAGATGACACACGCAAACTTTATATCTCCAAGAGGCTAACTGCTGACGTTACACGAGACTATCGTCCATCCAGGAGGAAGGGAGAGTCAACCTGGATGAGATCAGGGAATGAGAGGAGGAGGAAAAGAGGTCTACAAGGACTGAGATGACACACTGGATTGAGGTGCCTATAATGTGGGCTGTGTCCTGAGAAAATGAGAAGAAAAATGGAGGGAAAGGGGTAAAAAAACACGAATCCTAGAGATCAAACGTGTGCCGAGTTCTAAGTCAGGCCACATGCTCTTGGATTAACAGTGGCGTTGCTCGACAGCCTGGGAAAAACTGCTGATAGCACTGGCCAAAAGATTAGACCACATTTTTACCTAATAGAGCTGCTTTAGGGCACAAAATGACCCTTAGGTATGATCGATGTAGACTGCTATAACAGATTAGTTAACTACTCAAGGTTTACTTTTTGCCAGCAACAGTCTTCATTGCCTGAGCCTCCTTCTTGCTGATCAAAAGAGGGAAACGCCTTCCATATCAGGACAACCAACGGTGAATACCCATAGATAACATAGATAAGCCTCAAAGCAAACACTTTGAGGTGTATAACTATCGTAAGAATTACAACCTGACAACCTTTGTCTCAATGTCCGCTGAATTCCTGACCGAAACTATTGCCAAGATGAAGCCCTTCATGTACTTTCTACTAGATTCTTTAAAGAAGTATTTGACTGTTTTTCTCCATACATTTTATCCATTATTAATAGGTCATTAGCTACTGGATGCAAATGCAATTGATCAACCACTTCTTAAAAAGCCCTCTCTAGACCCAACTCTCATGAAAAACTACAGACCAATTTATCACATGCAGACACAACATTAGTTTCCACTGTTATGCAGATGACACCCAGCTGTATCTCTCCATTAATCCACGCAACATTAAGCAATTAGTCACCCTCCAGGAATACCTCAAGGATAATAATAACTGGATGTCTCAAAACTTCTTACAACTAATTGCAGAAAAGTCAGAAGACGTTATTGGTGCAGACACTTCAATTGCACAAATCACACATCTTGGCGCTTTTTAGTAAGGGTTGAGAAGACCTGGTCCTCATGGTATATGGCCTTTCTAGATGTCATTCAACTTCTTTTCATGTACAGCCTTTGAGCGTGTCCAGTTCCATCTCCCCGTGGCAGCAATGAGCTACTTGTCTCTCAGGTTTTCGTTACTGCGTAAAATTTCACAGTTGTTTCTATTTTCATCCAAAGTGCTCAATCACACTTACATTGATACGGGGCGTTTGTTTGTCCTAGTCTTGTTGGAGGTAAACCGCCAAGCCGGCACTAGAAAGATTCATCTCTCTGTACTGCTGCTCAGGGGCTGTGAGGGCAAACAGTGCTGGGGCTGCGGAAGGGACTTTCACCATGTCAGGATATTTCTCGCTCCAGTTTCAAATCAACACTGGCAGGCCTTCCATCACAGGCTGCGGTCTTCGAGCTCGCCTGTGAAAAGTCTTCAGGCACTGGCTCAAAGGCCTGTGGAACTTTGGCACCTCACTTCTTAAACTCGACCTAAACAGCTTCCAAATCTCCAGTTTGGACAGGACCCCAAGCACTCTCATGGAGAGGGTGAAAGCTCAGAGGTCAAAAGTGCAAGCTCAATACCAGGGGTCTTGATGACCATGATCCTGAACCTTTTTACCCACTGAGCAAGCAGTTACACTTGTTCTTCAAAGAGAACAATGTGGCTCCGGAGATTACATAAAGGGAATCTTTACTTTTTTGTACACAGTTAGGGAGTGACTCAGTCTCTTCTTAGATTAAGGTAGACCAGTTCGCTTGCACTAGCTCAGATTCCTGCCGATGGGCATTTAGCTTACACGTCCTGTTGTCCCGGTCTATAAGCTCCTTGTACTCATGCCGATGTTTGTTTATGTGAGTGAGTATGTGAATGAATCTGTCTGGGTGTGTCTCCTATCTGTTTCTAAGCTGTGGCTGCGCCTGGGCAGTGTTGAGTGTCCTTGCAGTCCCCAGCTCTTATGACGATGCTGATCAAGCTGCTGTTGACGCCCCACACCAGATCTGAATGTCCTTATTGTGTTTATTCTGTTATACTTCCATTTTGCTTGCCCATCCTCGGCACCCATTGCATGCCTGACGGTCCTGGTTAGGGGGATCCCTCTCGGAGCAGCCCCTACCAAGGTTTCTTCCATTTTTCCCCCTAAAAGCTTTCGTGGGAGTTCTCCCTTGTCCTCTGCGAAGGTCTAAGGTTGGGGGATGTTGTGTGTTGTCATTTATTGTCTTCACAATGTGGGCGTTGTGAAGCCCTTTGAGACTGTAACTGTGATTAAGGGCTACACAAATAAACTTGATTTAAGAATGGAGAAACTCTGGTGGCCTACCCCACTCAAATTGTCTAACCTAGTCCTTAGAAATAAATAAAGCAAAACTGAAGCATAAGCATAGACGGAAAATCTATACTAACAGTGTGGGACAGGCCCTACTGAACGAACCAACCAGAATAAAAAGCAGATGGAGATGGTCTTAGCACAGCCAGGCTAATCTCTTATTAGCACACTTAATTCCAAGTTGTCACTAATTACATAAAAGAGAAGAAACTACTCACACTAAGTAGCCTATTTATCTCCCTGGTTAGGCACTAGATTAACCAGATGATCAAGGCAGTCTAGCCTAAAGTCTAAGGGAAACCAGAGAAAAATTGGCTAAAAACTTGAGTGCATTTATGCGAGGCAGGAAATTAACTTTTCACAACCCATAGCTCAGGCTCCAATTTTAACTTTGCAGCCTCTGAAATAGTTAGTGAAAATCGAAAGGTCTTTATTTACCTTCACATAACTCAATAAAATGACTATTTTCTCCAAATTGAGAGGATGAAAAAAAAAAATTGTATTTTTAAATTTAATTAATTTATTAATTAAATTTTAATTTAATTAAAATTTAATTTTTATATCTATCATGTCATTCAGAAAAGTGATATTTCATTCATACAGTGGATCCTAATCTTACCAATCTTGGTGAAATGAATAGGGAGGTCCCTTTCCATATAATGAAATAAGGTTCCCGTGCTCAAATAATTACCTCTGAATCTTTTACTTTGTAGTCAGAGGATGCACAGGTTATATGCATCTGTGGGTTTCTTTTATATGGACTTTAAATGTTGTGGTTTGATTTCCTGAAGCACAAAAATAACACAGAAATGTGTGTGTGTGTGGTCACTTTCTCACGGTATTCTCATGCCACACAAACTATTCATTTCCTTAGCCTGCGGCATACTAGAGGAGAAACAAATACCGCACCGTCAATTGCAATCATACTTCTGAAATTACTCATTAATTATAGTGAGTGCCACAATGTTCTCTGTGAATATATGAATGAGGTATGTCCAAGTAAACCATTATCATGTGAGATGTTTTTAAGTGAGCCCATAATGGACCTGGAGGATTTAATACCCAAACTATTATTATTTAACATCAACTTCTGATTTACACAATTGAGAACAATCAAATAGCATAGGCTGATCATGTAACAACACTCCTTTACCAAAATCACTGTTGGGTCCTTGTTTTGGAAATCCAGTGAATATCTAAAAATAATCCCATAGCTCTGCATACATGCTACTGTAAGATACAATACAGGTTTTGGCAAGGGAATGGAAACAAGGCAATACAAAGAGAAAGGTAAATAAACCAAACTCAGAAAACAAACACTTAGCTATGTACACAGGAACATATAGCCCTCTACTTCCTCCCAGACTGCTTTTTTGTTGAATTTTTCACTGCTTTTAAGATCTTATCTGATAGAAAAACACCCACGAAAGTCAATGGACCGCATTCACGAGGCATGCAAGAACTTTTCAATGGACAAAAAAAAAAGAGGGCCGATGTACTCAAACTTACTTCATTTGCAATCAACAGCATGACTTAAATAAGCAACGACCTAGCACGAGGCTTTGATTGAATAATGGCTGGAAGTAATTCCTATGATCTGAACTATAAATGCCAAGAGGTCAACCAAGGCTCCTCATGACTCTTAACAGAGCCCATGCATTTAGAAGAATAGCAGTGGCTTAGTAAATATCTACTTCACATATAGGTATGGCAAACTGATAAAATGTCCCTAGTCTCACTAAATACTATATCATCTTATCATCATACTGAATATGGCTTAGAAGTTTATGACAGGTTATCCTAGGTTGGGATATAAGCTGCAGGCGTGACAGCACCTGTCCAAAAGTTATTAAAGTAGTACATTTACACGTGAAGCAGTACTCTGGTTTGCCTGAGGAACTTTAATTGCATTTTATTCAGTGTTTGTTCTGACAGCTGTTTTTCTGAGCATCTGCGTGGCTACAGCTGAATCAAGTCACCTAGCTGGCCACTCTGTCCACAGCACATCCTCGCTTGATGTTTGAAACTAGATCAGTTTGACAGGTCGTGAAGCAAATGAAGCAAAACGTAAAGAAAAAGGAAGACCTCCCACGAAACTTTTGACTGGTAAATTAAAAGATGGGCAAAGCTATCCTCCAGTCCTATCCTCCAGGCAAACCGCCAACGTTATGAACAAAATCAATTACATTTCTCGAAAAGCATTAAAAAAAATCCACTCTTCAGAAGACAGTACGCTCATACAACGTACATCACTCTGATAGCATTTATGTGATGCGTACTTTGAAAGTCGTATCATAAACGGGTTATATCAGCCTATAAAACGGGTACACTCTATCCTGCAAGATAAAAAGGCGGATAAACTGAGTTTAGGTTTGCATTAGGTTTAGGTTTACCCTCCACTACATCCCCGACGGTAACACCATCTAACGTTACATGCCAATTTACTCAAATTGAAGAATTGCCACAAGCCCCAGCCAGCCAGTGAAGTGCTTCGGCAAGACAAGAAGACCTCGCTGGCTGTTTGGCTGGCTAGCTAGCTAACATTAGCAACATTCATTGTTAGCAAACTAGTTACTAACAACCATGTCTATTTCTCTGTCTTTCTTATTTTCAGATTTGGGCGTTTAGAGAGCGAGGGTTAGAGATCATATTTCAGAGGCAACCTGGCCGTTTTCCGACATAAGCGCTAAAGCTTACGTCCCCACAGCAGCTAGCCACCGCTTTAGCTTTAGCCCCGCTAGTTAGCAACTGACACATGGGTGATGACAGCGCTGGGGACAAACCCTAACATTTTCACAATAAGACACTCACCCAGAACCACCCGGACACTTTGAAGATCACCTACGAGTCATGGTGAGACGGAAGCAGTTGTTATCTGAAGCGAAACGTCGTTGAAGAAAAATCGGACTAGGTTTGACAGAAAATGTGGTCGCCACACACAAGGAGGGGGGAAGGTGTTGTGTTGACAGCTCAGTGTAACAGAATGAGTGCCGGAGCGGTGAACTGGCCCGAACTGGCTCTCTGACGGCAGGAAGTGACATCAGAGGAGGACCTATGCAAGGTGAATAGTGCGCTTAGTGCCTAGAATAAATTTTATTACAAGGGCGATTTATTTTCATTCACCTCTTCGGCACATTTACCTTCCTCTCTCACTGTTCACTCTATTCACGCACCACAACGCAATCTAATGATGGCTTCCCCCCCAACCTGGATCATAGACATCATGCATAATACCATCTGCTCATAGTCCATAATGTATCCATAAATATCCATAAACCCATATGATCCTAGCTGTACAGAACAGCTGTCAGTGTTATGGATTCATATTTATGGTGGCCTTCATCTTAGATCTAAATGGCAAGGTATTTGAATAAAAACTGCCTGGATGAAATATTTACTTTCCCTTGCTCTTCGGTAGGCTAAAGATATTGCTTTCAAAGCCAAGCAACAGCTGCTGGAACAAGTCTTCTTTTAGATATGCACTGCTCTCACAGACATTGCATGAAAACTGACATGTCCCACTCCCTCCTCCCCCTTCTACCCAACTTGCAAGGGGAGCAAAATGCTCGGTCAGAGGGACTTGAATGCATCCAGCATCTTCCATGTCCTCTGCAGTGGAGCGATCAATGACGCACTAGCCAAGAAAAACAAAAAGGCCCATTTGCCACTGCTGCTTCAGATGTCCTAATCCTTGCTTTTAGTCACTTGTGCAAACAGAATTCCACCTATTTAGATGGGACAGGACAGTTTGTATTCATTTGGCCCAGTCTCAGAAGAGACAGGGGTGAGGCCCAGACAGGGCAGTGCTAGGTCAGCATTCAACATCAAAGGACAACGGGGTACAAATACTTTAATCATTTTTTTTGGATCTGCCAAAAAATAAAAGTTAAAAATAACGACACATGGTTCGGTTTATTTCTCAGGTGGCTGCAGACATGTTGAGCTATAGTGGGTGTTCAATAACCAAACACAGAAAAAACACAAATGTGAAAGTCTATTTATTAATGCATTTTGCAACATGAGCTCCAGCTAAATTGGCAAAATACCCCAGAATGTTCACCTTATAAAGTTGTACATCTCAAATTTCAGACTTCTTTACCAAAATACACATTAAGGGCGTGTACTGGTACCCGTAAGCCACATTACATTGGCCCAAGCAGCAGTATGCACCATAGGAGGCTATTCATTATGGTGTCACATCCCACGTTTAACATCTACAGAGCCTGGTTTACGCTGTGCAAATTAAAACATACGTGTCAAAATGTATTAGAGGCAAAACAAAGAGAAATAAAGATGCATGAAGCAATGACTGAATCATAGATGTCAAAGACATTTGCCTCTCAGGGTCATGTTAACAGGCTAAACAAGAGGGTAAATATCATGAATGTCTTGTGTTCATATCAGCAATTGCTCAGTTACCCCTCATTACTTGTTTCCCAGTCATTTGTCTCAGCCAGACATGTTACCAGAGGAAATGTAAAAGGGAGGAGTGGAATGTGCTTCACGACTTTGCTCTAATCTGTGTATTGTCCCGTTATCAGAAGTTAGGGAAGTCCCACCAATGCCCATCAGTTAAAAATGCTCCAGTCTGCTCTGGCACCACGGTCGAAAGACACGGAGCAGGCAGATGGACAGACGGCCGAGGGATGATGGAGGGGATGGAGAAGCCCTGGTCGTCTAGTCTGGCGCTTATCTCCTCTGCCGGGCCTTTTCCCAGTCCAGCCCTGATAACCCAGACTGACTAGCAAAATACAGGATGTGACCCAATAACCTCGCAAGGCAGCTGGGGAGCGATATTGTTTTATTAGGGGAGGTCTTTGTTACACATCCCTAATGGAGTATTCAGGAGGGCTCGATGTAAGTAGTCGGGCTGATAAGAGGTTTAGGTGTCATCATTACAGGATAGCGGTCTGC
>CABFOQ010053335.1:23027-43011 GCA_900660455.1 Gephyroberyx darwinii
GGATGCATTATTCGGCAGGGCTTGTGTTGTACCTGCCGAGAAATGCATCCCCTCTTACCAGCCATTCCATTCCAGTGTCTGTTGAATTCCAACACAGGCACAACTCATGTCAGTAGTTTATAGAATAAAACAAAAATGTTCATTTTACTCAAACACATACCTATAAATAGTAAAACCAGAGAAACTGATCATTTGGAGTGGTCTCTTGATTTTTTCCAGAGCTGTATATATATATATATATATATCCATTATAAAACAATATCTCAATGGAAACAAGTAACATACTCAAACGCAACACATACAGAGAGTACCATATATACAGTAAATCATCTTTAATGAAGATCTTGTGTTGTACTTTTTTTTTTTTTTTTTTAAACAGAATTTTATTTTTCCCTCTGGATGTTTCCGTCCACATCAGAACATCGGTGAGTCATTCTGGTGAGATCTGCTGTACAACTGATGATCCAGTTGAAAGGAATGCATTGCAATATCATGATCAAATTAGAGCAGTACATTACAGATAATGTACTTCATTTGTTAATATCAAGGCAGCCCAACCTTTCCGCACTTGCATGATAAGGGACCTGCATCTACCAAGAGTAATTCCTTTGGAATTGCACGTGATCAGTCTTCAGGGTTATTCCATTCCTCTTGAAATGAATCAGCGATGTGAAAGTTTTTAGATCATCGTCAGGCATCCAGATGCTTGGTGAGCCTGCGTACTTTCTCCTTCTTGTTCTTGTTGCCGTGTTTCTTCCAGGGTTTCCCCACCGGTATCTCTGCGCCAGCTCTGTCTGGGCCTACAGGACCACTGCCTGGTTTGTAGCCCATGACAGACTGGACCCCCTTGGTGAGCGCCCGCACATTCTCCTAAAGAGAGAGAGAGAGTCAGTCATACATGCAGTTACAAAACAAATGGCCTCTCTTCTGCAGCCGTGTCTATATGGACTGACGTGCTTCACATCTTCCTATCTAGTAAGAAGAAGTTAAAAAGTAGCCTGTTTTTTACCTGATGGAAGAAGTTCTTGTCAACCGGGTTTTCAATTCTCTTGACCTTGTGTTTGTTGGTTGCCTTGGTGGGGTCGCTGTTGTCTGGGTCTGCTGTGTGGAACTTGCTGTGCTGGGGCTGGAAGTCTGCTACGTCAATATGGGGAGGAGGGTGGCAGTAGAGAAGCTTGCCCTGTGAAGAATCGGCATTGACGATGTGTTATGGAGAAGATCTTCGTTGGAACAGAATGGATCCATCCAAAAAGACATGGCCTCCACTCCACACACTCAATAAGAGCACATGCAGCAGAAGACTATTGTATTAAATGATAGAGGTGAATTTAGCAGACCTGGGTCAACAAGGAGGTGCAAATAATTCATTTATTTTATCAAGCTTGGAAATCCAGAGGAGTGGGGGTTCAATCACAGAGAAGTGTACTAAATTGACTTTCCAATACTACGTTACGTTAGTACTCATTGAGGCCACCCGACACACGTAACTAGGCAAAACACAAGTATTAACTTACGCTGACATAATCCTTCAGGATGTACCGGGCTGACCTGGGCTGGTCAGGCTGGCCGTGCGCCGTCATGAAGCCTCTCATGTCTGAAAAAGAGGCAAACACAGGATAATAAACTATTTATATCACACTAAAAGCAGAGTTCACAAAGTGCTTTAGCGTGGCATAAAAACAAGAATAATAAAATAAATAGGAGGTACATAAGATAAATATAGGGAACACATCCAAGAAAAAGGAGGTTAAAAGAAAAAAAAAAACTTTTAAAAAGAATAAGAATCAATATTAAAAATGGGCAAAATCAAACAATTACATAAAGACCATAAAGTTTAAAAATCCATTTTGGCCTGTTCTTTAATTCTCCGTGTACAAAGAACTTGGATATGTTAGTCTGGAGGTTTTGGTCTCACATCCGTAAGCCATCAGCATCTCCTCGGAGGTGGGGGGCCTGTCGGGGTCCTCGTCCTCTCGCGGCCGGATGATGTTGATGCCGTAGGTGCCCTCTAACACATGCCGGGGGATAGTCTGACACACGTGACAACGCTGTTAAGGGCTGAACCACAGTAACCGTGCAAGTTGTGCTTGAATCTGGTGGTGCTGCGAGGTTCACAATCTGCACATTAAAGGTGCTACGTGCAGCATTTTAAACATCGATATATCATTGTCAAATTACTGTGAAATGTTGGTAGAATCACCATGAAGAAATGAGACCATGGTGGAGATGGTGGTGTATTCGATTAAGACCTCCTTTATCATGATTGTACCTGTTGCTTCTTGTTGCAAAGACAATGTTCACTGTTTCCATACATGCCTTTCAGTTCTTTCACCATCTGCCAGGGCAAGAAACTCTGAAAGCTTTAGCTCCGTGTTGGAAGAGCGCCCTCTTCCTGTTTTGTGCCGTAATGCAATCCAGCAGATTTCCCATCAAATTGGACTTGGCAGACAATGTAAGATGCTGTGTGGAGGCCGGTAGAGGCCGCTCGTCTTCTCGGTGATGGTCTCATTTGTTTTTGGTAACTATTCTGTCTCAAAATTAACGTGGCAATGATTTATAAAATACCACACCTTAAAATATGAGTCAAGCCTGGATTCCTAAGAGAGGCGGCTGTGACAACCTTATAATCTGGTTAACAACGTCAGAGAGCAGAAAGAAATTACATCAGCAGCATCTGAATAACTTCAACAGAAGTGGATCAGCAGTGACTGATCACAGTGGAGGATATGAGGGAGGCGGCGGGTACGTGGTCCCTCATCTGGTCGATGGGCAGGATCCCCGAGCAGATCATCTCAGCTTTGGTCGAGACGAAGGAGGGCATGACCAGACCCGGGCAGTCGCAGAGGCACAGGCCTGGCTCCACGTAGAGAGTCTGCACAGTAGGGGCAGAAACAAGCTCAGTTTAGACTACATGCTGATGTAACGTACGCCCATGAGTTCATATGGAGAGGTTTACAGTGGCCCTGTACCTGAAAGTGCTTGGTGTGTCCAGGCGTGGCTGAAACTGAAACCTTCTTGTTCCTAAAAATGGTGTTGATGGTGGAACTCTTCCCCACGTTAGGATAGCCGACCTGTTGAAGACACGTATGACGACCAATCAGACAGAAAACAGGTCTGAGTTGTCAAATGTCAACAATAACGTGCATGACCAGCCGAGTTTTAATGGTTGCCATGCCAACTCTGGTGGTAACCATGGAGCCTGTTAGAGGTATTTCTTGCTTTCTCCTGTTTTCCTTGGTCTTAGTTATGTATCCTACTTAGTAGAAAGCTTTTCAGACAGTGACAGGCATCTACTCATGTTAACTGCAATTTCTCTGTCTGTCTGTCTATCCATCCATCCACCCACCTACCTATCCATCTATGTTAGTAGCAAGTGTAAGTGTTCACCCACCAGCCCGACTGTCAGCTGTCCCTCCTTACACCTGGGCCCGTTGTGAGCAGCCTGAAACACGGCCAGCAGCTCGTCCTTGTGCAGCAGACGGCTGGAGTTGTGGAAGGAGGATCCATCTGAGGAACCAGCAGTCTCTTCCTCTTCGTCCTCCTCCTCAGAGCAGGTCTGCCAGTCCTCCTCTTCTATGGTTACCTTTTGCTGCTCCTCCTCTTCCTCCTCCTCCTCCTCCTCCTCTCCATGTGCCCCTCCTTCGCTCATGTCTTCATTATCTTCATCTTCTGGGTCACTCTCTCCACCCTCTGGATCTTCCCTTTCTATGCCCTGTGGATAGAGAAGTCAGCCAATGTGAGGATGCCACGGAGCACCAAGAAAGATCAAATGTTTTCATGCATCTTTCAGTTATCAGGAACTCAAAGGGAGCTTGTATGTCGGTTTTATGACCAGCCGGCTTTAGCAGGCTTTGTAAAGTTCAGTTTTATATTGTGGGGCATGTGTAGCCTAGTAATGGTCTTCATAAAGCTATAGGAGTACTGATGTAGTATCACTGGATCAGTCAATTTATCACATAAACTTCCAAAGGCCAAAGATTTGGGACCAGAAGGCTCATTTTGAAAACACTTTTAGGATTAAGGGCTGACAAAAGGCCCCATTCCAACCTCCTCCTCCTCCTCCTCCTCCTCATAAAGAATGAAACAGAGTCTGCACACTCTTATCTGCTGCCAAGGTGTGTCACAGGTGACATTTCAGGCGTACTGCTCTTCATCACACCTCCTTACCTTTTCCTCTGCATCCAGCCTGTCGCTCTCGGCCAGGGCAGACCAGAACACCGCCCTCAGCCCCTCTCTCTGGAAGTGCCTGGCCCAGGCTCGTCTCTGCTCCCTGGTCAGCAGGTCTGCCTTGTTCACCAGCAGCATGTTCACTTTGTCCTTAGACACCTCCTTCACGTACGACTCCTAGCACACAACAGGAACAGTGGGGTCAGCAACTGTAGGCTCTTGATATTTTCTCTGCTCATGAGCAGTAGTTGAGGGTACACGCGATAGCAACCTGTTTTACGGGCTAGTTTAGTTCATTTAGTTTATTTACACAAATAAAAACAGTGGGAAGAAAGATAGAAGAAATGTGTGCAGGTGATAAAAAAAAATATCAAAATGCCTCACTCCTAAAAGAGAAAAAGTGACAAAACTCAACATGGAGACAAATGATACAACAACCAAATGCATACATAGTTAGAATACACCCATGCATGCTAGTGCAAGCCAACACGAAGCCAAAGGTAACTCAGCAGGTCACAGTAACTCCACCACTGGTGAGGCGTTTTCTTACCAGGTCAGGGCAACGGAACAACAAAGGGTTTCTGCCATCGACGATCTGCACCACAACGTCACTGTGGAAAAACAGCAAAACATTTTGCCCTCAAGTTTCACAGGAGGAAAACAAAGTTAGCATCCACGTGAGGTGTGAAGTGACAGCCGTACCTCCTCTCGATGACTCTCCACAGCTGTCTCCAGAAATCCAAGTTCCTCTCAAACGGGGTGAGAATGAGCTTCTGTTCCTCCTCCAACCTTTAGAAATAATCATCAGCTTTAGTTAGATTACTGATATTGATAGTCTGATACTACAGAACAGACTGTAAAATATCCAATACATATATACTTGTGACTGCATAACTATTCATTTAGATACTGCCAATCAGAAATCATCACTTAAACTTTATAATAGAACTATGTTGCTTGGTAACAGTAACATCTAATTGGTATTATTATTGTTTAATAATTAAAGATTTATTAAACCATTGTGCTCTTTTTTTTTTAAAATTACAATTGTGTGTTAAATTACTACTTATAATAACATATAGTCTTTTGACAGGAAATGAGGTTGGAAGCAAACATACTGTGCAAGTTCCCGTCTCCATTCCAGGAAGCTGTCTCTCTCTGCTTGCTGAAGAGCTTCTGTACTGGTGTTTTCATCCCAGTGGGGGCTTTAAAAAAAAAAAAAAGGATGGACTTGACATCAAAACACTTTAAACACAAAATATACAGCGGTTTGAGTCTACCTAGATATGTTCAGCTTACCGTCGTGGGATTCTGAGAAACTGCTTGTTGTCTTCATGCAGCTTCTTCAGCTTCGTTTTTTCCTCTGCTGTTAGTATGCCGGCCCGAGCCTCCGCCGGCACAAACTTAATGTTGAGTTTTTCTAAGGAAACATTCCAGAAAACAGTCAGAGAAAGCAACAGAATAAAAGGACATGGGTGCAGCAGATAACATTTTAACGTTTAAGATAGAAGTAGGTGAATCTGCAGGAGACCTAAATAAGAGGTAGATGAGGTATCACCTACCGGCAACAAACTCTGTCCCCGCCATTTCAGCAGTGGCCAGAAAATCATCCATTGAACTCTGTTCTGTCACCGACTGCAGGTTCAGCCTTCCCCAGTCGTAGCCATCGTTCAGTTCACTGGTGTGGAGCTGGAAATGTCAAACCAAGTAAATTGGTCAATTTAGTCCAACAGGCCAGAAACAAACCATGGAGTAGTGGCACACATTAGGCTAAAGGTATAGTGGCTAATACAGACAAAGTGTTTCCAGTAGACACAGTACTTTGAACTGTTATGAGAAGATAGCCCCGATATGTTACGTTTTCTCTGCTATAGAGAGGTCACGCCAAATTCCATTCAAAAATCTGTCAGTTTAATGTTACCTAGCTTAGCGGCAAACGTGCATTTTACCTAGTACATTACTTCAAACCTTCAACAAAGTGCGGATCCAGACTTCAATTCGGCCAACATCCAATGCACCAGGAAGCTCTTACTTTAATAAAACTTTCTTATGACTGGTCCAGCCGTTATTCCCACAGTCGTCTCCCTCTAAAATAACGTTACACAGTGGAGGGCGGTAGCAGGCAGTGTGGATCAATTCAAAAAGTTGAGATTGTACTGCAATAAAGTTCTGCTAGGTGGGTTACCTATATGCCGATTTTACCCGTAGACCCTAAAGATTCATGAAAGGTCTTATATTATGTTATACGGTGTGTGTACTTTTGGCAATAAGCAAGGAAGTCTTAAAATGACGTTTAGCGTAACGTTCTCCGCATACTATAAAACTGGACGCAAGTGTACTCAATCCTATGTTCGTTCTCTTTGATTTTACGAGCTGACAATTCAAACTAGTTTTGGTCTGGGCAGCCTAGGTTAGTTTACGAACGACTAACCACTACGTGGTTATTTAACAGTTGGTAGTTAAAGTGTAATAGCATACCCAGGAGTCGCCCTTCTTGTTTCTTCGGCCAGCGTGGATCCTCTCCTTTATCAGAGCTCTGCCGAGTGCCGCACTTCCTCCAGCCGCTTTCTTCTTGCCCATAGTAACGTTTGTTGTTGTCACTTAACAAAAATCACGCCAAAATAAAGCTCAACGGTTAAAAAACGCAATATCTGTTACTTGCTGATGTGCCCCATGTGGATGAAGTTGTTGTCGTAAAAACCGGAAGTGAGGTGGAACATACCAGTCGAGTCATTTAGCTAGACAATTTCCAATTACAAGACAATAAGTGATATTGGTATCGCATAAAAAACGCTATATCAGATATATCATAACTGAATAATACAACTTTAAAAACATTGAGATGGGACTTCCTTTATCATAAACACTATTTAGTAATGTATTATGGTACATTCCACACGCTTGTCCAGCAATCAAATATGCCTTGAAGAAAATTGAACAATCGTAAGAAAGGTTCCGCATGGACGGTAGACCTACTGTAGTACTGCCTTAGTAGTACTGGCTTTTTGTATTTTCTACTATACCATCTACTATTACTACTTCATATGAAAATACTACTCCAATAACCACGACTTTCTCTCTCTCTCTCTCTCTCTCACACACACACACACACACACACACACACACACTGTAAACTGTAAACCAATAGATGGCAGCATAAAACAATTTTTAGAAAGAGGGCGACCACCTTCTGCCTTGTGTCAAGCCAAACAAATATGATGAATTGGCTTTGCAAAACCACTTGTTTTGGCGTTAACGGTCTTTATTGAGTTGATGGTTAAAGGGTGGAGATTGCTCAGTTATTTCAGTTATTTCAGTTATTTCAGTTATTGTAAGCACTTCACCACAAGTTAAATATTTGGCAAAATACATATTAAAGGGAAATTGACCTCTTTTAAATATAATTCATTAAAGGAATATGCCAAAAAAGCGGTGGTTAATACTTAAATCAACTTAAACCTTGATAGGATATTTGAAGGTGGAGATGTGGCAACATATAGTTAAATATGCTTAAATTCTGATAATAAAAAAAATCAGAATAATATTTCTATAATATTCCTATAAGGACTTATAATGCGTCTGCGGTATTAAATTGTGAGTTTATAGTGACCTTATACTTTATGGAATTTTTATATGCTATAGTATCAGTATAATATTCTCATAATGTTCTTATAGGGATGTATAGTGTGTCTATTGTACTCAATAGTAAGTTTATAATGATGTTATCAAAACTTCATGGTATTTTTTTAATCTCCTGTAATATCACTACAATAATCTTATATAATATTATAATATTCCTATAGAATATTATACGTGTATAGTTTGTTGTGGTCTTTCTTTAAAAACTAGTATTACTATACATTTTCATAAGAGAAATGTCTATAATTATTGTATTAAAACAAAAAGTTGCTTGTGTTTTTACTGATTTGTAGTTTCACACACATTCATCTTTGACTAAATGACTCTGTATTGTCAACTGTTGATACCACATTGATACTGAGCAGCAGATCTGTGCTCAGTATCAATGTACACAGTCAGCCCATTCCTAAATCAAGAGCTATTTTCTTTTGGTTCAGCCCGTCCCTTTCACTGTGCCCCCCTACAGACACAGTGAAATGGTTTCTCCCAGTATATAAACAGTGAAGACGGTCCTACTTCCAGTAGACTATAATCTGCACTGCAATGTCACGGGATGGGAAGGCGCTATGATGGACAAGAGCACTTTGGAGGATGGACAAATGAAGTGCAGGGTGTCTTTGCCTTTTGCTCTCACGGAGTAGCTAATCAATGACCTGAGTGAAAAACTGATAAGATTTAGGTGCAATAAAAAAAGTTCATAGTTTTTTTTCTCTTAGTAGATTTTATTGCGGTTGATTGGGAACAGCCATATAATGCTGCCTTGGAAGAAGAATAAGTTCGACCTGATTGAGGAAGATAAGCAGTCCAAGCAGAAGGGCTATGCGGTGAGTCTCAACTACTCTGCGCTCACCTCCTTCGCCAAGTCCTGCCCGGAGAGCGCGCTCAACAGGGTCGGAAGCATGTTCAAATCCAAGAGGAAAAAGGTGAAAATCACCAGCGAGGACCCCACGTACACGGTCCTCTACCTGGGCAACGCCACCACCATCCAGTCCAAAGGGGACGGCTGCACGGACGTGGCGGTGAGTAAGATCTGGGGCAAAAGTGAAATGGGCAAGAATGGCACCAAGATGAAACTGACCATCAGCTCGCAGGGCATCCGGATGGTGCATGTGGACGATAAGGCGAGGAGACCGGGACATTTGTACTTACTGCACCGGATAACTTACTGCGTCGCAGACCCGAGGCTACCCAAAATTTTCGCTTGGATATACAGGCACGAAATGAAGCACAAGGCGGTGATGCTGAGGTGCCACGCAGTGCTGGTGTCCAAGCCGGAGAAGGCAAAAGCCATGGCACTGCTGCTGTACCAGACGTCCGCGACGGCTCTGGCCGAATTCAAAAGGCTAAAGCGGAGGGACGATGCCAGACACCAGCAGCAGCAGCTCATAGGGGAGCAAACCATCCCGCTTGTCCCCCTCAGGAAGCTCCTGAACGGACAGTGTTACTACAAACCCCCGGTGGAGCGCAGCCGGAGCGCGCCCAAACTGGGCTCCATCACGGAGGACGCGGTCGGGGAGGAGGAAGAGGAGAAAGCGATGCACTTTGAGTGTGAGGACGTTCTGGACACGGACGATGATTGTGTTGCCAACGGTAAACAGGAGTTGACTCAGATTATAAATGACCTCGGAGAGATGAGCATAGGAAACGACGTGCAGACACTAAAAGCTGACCTCAGAGTCACCAGACTTCTCTCGGGAGAGAGCACGGGTAGTGAATCCTCCATAGAGAGCAACCAGGAGCCCATTCCGGTCACAAATGGATTCGAGGAGGGAAAGATACAGGAAATCGCCTGAATAATTGTGTCGTTTAGGCGCCACTGATGCATTTTTGTGGAGCCATAAGGTCTCCACAAGAAACATTTCCTATGTCGTTTATCTTGTGCTGGAGAGTGTTTGCCTATGTATTGTGCCTCCACGCCGACTTGAAAGGATACAGAAAAGACCTTCAAAGGTTCTGGGACAATAACCAGCACAAGCACACACAATTTCTGAATGATATTTTGAGGAACGTGAATACACACAAAAAAAGGAAAAAACAAGTGCATGACCATTTTAGAGATGAATGATTGAACCCCCAAATCTCAGTGCGCCGTAGGACGCACTGCACTAATTCAATCTCTTTTATTTAAGAGGATTTGTTTTAGCCTAAAGCGTGTTCTCCCAACCTGTTTCTCTCGTGGAAATGACATTTTTCTCAAGAAAAGTGCCCGTTCCGTTTTGAAAGCATGTTTCCTGGTTCAGTGGGTCTAAGTAGACACCCTTAACTTTCCTTTCAGGGCGCGTTTGTATTATATCGCCTGTTCATTTCTTTTATTTTGCACTGTCGTGGAATTCAGTCGAGTATTATGTTGATTGCCATGTACATAATATCGTCTCTTGGTATGTTCTCATAACATAAATGTCATATCTTTGCTGTGCAAAGATGTATTAAAATGTACAAAATGTAAAATGTACAAAGTAAGATGCATTAAATATAAGTATACAAATATTTGTTATTTTTTAAAGAAGAAAAAATGGTGGTTTGTTATGTGAACCTCATGAAATTACCAATAAAAGCAAAAGAAAGTGATGTAAAGGTGTCATAGTTCATATGCACTTAATAAGAGTGGTACTGGAGAACAAGTAGGCCATGTTTTCCATTAGTGCACTTTAATATGAGAGGGGATTCACCTTGAGAGCTTAAAAAAAAACGAGGTCAGATCAGTCACAGCTAAAAACCGAAAGTGGCAGTAGTTTCAGAAATAAAGGTTACAGGCATCCTCAGTGCTATCACCTGGGCTAGCATGTTGTATTAGCATTGTCTCCTCTGAAGCTTGAATGGATCAGTATCATTTCCCCTGAATTACATTTGGGAAATTGGCTGTGGAAGTTACATGTTTCAGATATTGAAGGGCCATTCCTTCTGACTGGCCTCAGGGGGAGGCAGGGGGACGTCACCACAAATAGTGACAACATCACATGGGTGGTTGGGTTTTATACTCTGGACGCAGCAGGACACATCAGAGGCCAAGCTCCTGAATGGTTTTTTATCTGCCATCATGGCTTTCCTCCTCTATTGGTTATACACTGGAGGATATCTAAAGAGTCAAAACCAGCACTGTAAATCTCATACTTCATGTAAAGACTCATATATCACATGCAATGCCACTTTATAGTGAAGAAGATCCACTGTGCACACTTCACTGACTTAGCTAAGGTGCAAGAGGAGAAAGTCACAAAAGAGCTGCAGCAGTCTTAAATCTGGTGTGTGTGTATCTCGGCTTAATGTGTTGCGTTTGTTGTATCATCTAGACGAAAATCTTGAAACCTGCACTAACACAAGTGTGCAAAAGTTCCTTCAAACGTCTTGTCTGCCAGGCTTAATGGTTGACATTTACAGCAGTGTCAAAGAACAGAATCACACCTTGCACCAGCAGGTGTGGCCTCTGGTCAGAGACGCTGTGAGTTGCTGCTGCTCTGTGGAAGGCCTGTCACTGCCACTTCCTCCTCACACTCAGCAAAGCCCACATAGCGGCGAGCCTACGCAAATGCCACAAACTACACAGTTCTCGGCTGTCACATGGCCGATATAGATATTAATATCCCAAACACACAGGCGTTGGGGCGCTTGCTCCTTCTGGGGGCGACGTGATGTTTACCGTATTATTATTCATGAGAAGCCCACAGGAGTTTCTCCCATCTTGTGTGGATGTCTGAGTTGGAGTATTGATGCAGCCATTAGTATTCCTGTCCAGGGCTGTGTGGTGCTAGAGCCCAGCATTGGTCTCCGTCTGTCTGCCAGGGCTGCACACCAGAGCCCTGCCACTACTGCATGCACAGATGCTCCCCGAGGGCCAGGAGCTGTACACCAGCTAGCGCTACCGCCGCTCATGCTGCACACTAATAGGGCCTGAATAAGACATGAGGGGAGAAAAACGAGCTTCTTGCTGCCCAGAGGAGGTGGATGTGGGGATTGTTATCTGGACAGCGCCTGTTTCACCAGCTGACAGACTCCCAATGGCCATGCTGAGATATCCGTCGGAAAACAAAAACACTCCCACCACGGATTGAGAATGAGATTCAGAGGCAGAAGGTTAATGTATTTCAGCCAGGGCTTGGTGAGTCCTATAAAAAGCTTCACCGCGGCTCATTATGAATTGATGCGCTCTCTGGGGAGGAGCACACACACACACACACACACACACACACACACACACACACACACACACTGAACTAAAGTGAGGCTGGGTTGCTGTTTTTGAGCTTGCCAGATGGAAATCGTGCATAGGAATGGAAATAACGACAGAGTGCAGAAACCCACGCGGCGAGTTTCCCTTCCTGGTGCAGGGTGATGCCCTGTCTGCAGCAGCCGCAGCCTTGTTGAAGCCACCCTTGCAATTACTGCAAAGACAACATGACATCATCAGCATGTGCCCAGCGCTGCAGGATATGCTATTAGTGGACAGCTAGCGCTCTAACCACTCATAAAGACAGAGGGACACGTGTCTGCTGGTTATGCTATTTACAGATATTTCTCCCTCGGCCTACATTTTTTCCCACAGTGTTGCACCTCTGCAAAAAGAGGCACGATGGGGTTATCTGGATATCCTCCCCATGTGCAGCGAGCCTAATCACACTATTAACAGCGCGATAGGGTTTGTTGACACCGAGCGCTTGTAGAACACGTTTCATTCACGTGGTCCGGGGAGAGAGCGGCGTTTACAGCCTGATTTATAAGAGCAAATAAGAAAGCGCCTTTGTGATAGCCGGGCCTCACGTTCACTTTCCCCTCGAACAAATAGCAAGGTGTTTGGTTAACCTACTGTCAGGTACGTGCGAGTCCCAGGGAAGAAAAGGGCACACATTTTCTGACAGAAAAACGTGTCCATCACTCAAAGAGGCCAAGTGTATTGCCGTCGGTTGCTACGTTTCGCTGTTGTCGATGAAAAAAAAGCGCAAAATGTTTTTCAGCAATGAAGGGAAGATGTTTGTTTTGTCAGCGACATCTGTGCATTTTTATAATCATAATGTTTTTTAGACAAGTTTCAAGAGCATGAAACGTATTCAACACATACATGACTGTCATATCCTTACACCACATGGTTTTATGAAGACGAAGGACTCAGCACTGTATCGCTCACTGCAGCGATTCTCGATCAACAGAACCAGTTCCAATACTGAATTCCCCCAGAGAATCCCACTGATTGCAATGCTAAGCTAATGCTAATGTTTGCCATCAGACAAAACAATAATTTGTGAATGTTATTGAAGCATCTGGAGGTTAGAGGCTGACCTGACGGAGAACTACGACACAGTTTCCTAATGATGTGCTGGTGGAAGGACGCCCCGGGGCACGGCGGCACCAGATCATCACCGCCGCCATCACTCGACACACACAGCTTTGTTTTGAACCAGACAAGTAAATATGTTCCTCTATAATGCATGAGGAAAAGCTGGGAAAGCACCAGAGCCCTTACTAAGCCTGGATCTGATTACACCAGCAGCTCCAGAGACGACAGTGGGGCAGAATCACAGCAGGCAGGGACCGTCTCCCTTATTGCAGCAACTCGTAAAGGAATCTCTAGGAATAGCAACACAAACGAACATGTCCCAGCATGCCCTGGGGTCTAAATAGATGCTGTGAGTAGATGCAATGTCAGCTCTCGTGGCCTTTGAGGACTGGCTCTCTTATTTAGAGTTTCAAGGTGTGTAATCGACACACTCCTCAATTACATCAAACAGTAATTTAGAATCAGAGGTAGAAAATATCAAACCTCACTTGGTTTATGATACATGCTTTCTCCCTGGAAGATAATGTGTTTCGGCTCACAGAGGTAGAAGATGTCAGAGAGTCCCCTTATGACATTCCCAGGGTGCTGGAGTGTGTGTCTGCCTGTGTGTGTGTGTGTGTGTGTGAGAGAGAGAGGCGTTATAATGCCAGCCTCAACTCTCATTAGTCTGAGAGTTGACAGCTGTCCTCCAGGAAGTCGTGCGCGTGCATCAGCACCCGTGCATGTGCGTGCACTCACCCCACGTGCGCGCGTGCGACTTTTTTTGCGCCAAGTCACTTTCACACTGAGCCGTGTGGAGAAATATCCCCCGCGGTGCGTCCTCTGAGGTGCTGAAGAGCAGAACAGATTCAATGTGCGGAGACAGACATGCCTTGATTAATGATTGAGGATTCACATCCATTAAAAACGAGCATGTCTGTGAAACATCCACATAGATGTCAGCGATTTTATGCACCAGCAGCTGGCAAGTGGGGTTATGTAAGCTGAAATGAACTACTTGGAAAAAAAAAAAAAAAAAAAAATCATGGGAAAACTTTTAATTGCTGAGAGAGGAGAAGGATAAAGGAGAGGCATGGGAGGAAAGGTTCAGATGGGATGCAGTATTTGTGGTTCCTAAAGTCAGGATCATAACCTCTGTGCTTTCTCAGCTCACTGCACACATCGTTGCAGTTACTTGCAGTATTTCATCACTCCTCAGCCCTCATTCACCCTCGGACAAAGTGGAACCTACATTTTCCCCCGTGAATTATAGATGCTGAGAGCGTCTCACGCAGCAAAATCTTCGTGGTCCGTCTCCGTAATGGCCGCCGCCGTTGTTGTTGTGAGCGGTGTCTCCGGACGGTTCCCCGGGAGGTCGTGAAACTCTAGATCTCTGTGTTCCACTCAACCACCGCCGCTCTTGTTTTCCAGGCCTTCTGACACAAAAGCTTTGCCCCCGGAGAGCCATAGATTTCAGCAGGGTTATTCTGGTCCTTCCGCTCACGGGGAGGAAATGGAATAATAACAGGGCAGAGGGAGAAAATCGCAGGGTAACCCTCGGACAGTCAGACTGCCGGCCTCCCTTCACCGTGTTTCTACTGGTTTTAATGGGATATCCATCGGCACATTTTGTGTAGGGGGAGATTGGGGTCAGTTCACCCCCAGAATGCCTTTTCGTTTGGTGGGAAGAGGGAAGTGAGCAAAATGTTAACCACGTACTGTAACCTACTTTCCCCCAAAACAACAATATGAGAAAACTACTGTGTATTTCCCCTGTTTCGAAGACAGACAGGAAACAGATGCAATGTCCAACACCTCCGTTCTCAGGCTTGTCCCAGAGGAGATACAAGTGTGTGTGAGTGTGTGAGTGTGTGTTTTATCTTTTGACAGGAGTGCTTTAGGCACACAGCATCTCCAAATATAAAAGTGTGAAGAATATACAGAAGCGAGATTATACCTCCCAAGTCTGAGAAACCTTATGCCTCCACTTGAAAAGGTTCACAATATTATGAAAAGTCTTTGATGCAGGATGGAGGTATTTTTATCTGCTCTGCACCTCAACGGGTTTTTTTTTATCAACAACAGTCTTCTCAACACGTGACGTTTTACTGTACCGTAAAGTTTCCCTCTTGCCAGAAGGTTGTACTTTGTGCTGAGGGCGGTTTTGTGCCACACGTGTGATTATAGTACCTGGTAATTGTGGTCCTGGAAGTCAAAAGCATCGACCAGACGAGCATAATCAACTCTGAATTTTCCATTGGCTGCCGTGTCGCTGATGGATAGGTACAGGCCGGGGAATTTAGATCACCGTTATGGAGGACATTGTGTAAAGGCACACCGCCGCTTAGTATTGACAGACTGATGCTGTCAGAGGAGATCAGGGTCTCTGCCGCGGCTCAACGGGTATTCGATTGGCAGCGTTTCGCCGGCGTGTCACCAGCTGACGTCCTATTATCGACAGCCCAGCTCGAAGCTCTTCAGTGGAAAGGCCTGGCTGGATATCGTCACCTTTGAACTCGTAGAGAACGCAGTTTTTCTGAGCGCTTACACGTGTCAGCACTTTGGTCCAGAGAGACGTGCATGGTGGACAAGATGACACCATTCTGTTTTCATTCCATTTTATTGTTGCTACTATAAATAGGCAGTGTCAAGTTGTGTTAAGAATATGTGCAGCTTCCCCGCTTGAAAGAGATTGAACGCATCTACCCGGAGGTTTTTGACTGGATTCCACTCAATGACCAAACGGCTTTTCCTTTTTTCCTCCTTTTTTTTTGGCAGGCTCAGCAGTTCAGTTTGACGTTCAGTTAGATCATTCCATTCATTTCACTAGTCACTTCATTAGTCCTTAGTCCATAGGTGAAAAACCAACTGCCTCTCTGGATTTTGTAGATGTATCAGTCCTGCACAGTCTTGTATCTTTACCTGTGCAGAATATATCTGCACATGTATGTACCTGGCTAGTGGCAAATCATTCTTAGCCTTTTGTTTTTTAATCTGCAAGGAATACCAGCCGGGTGGAGTTAACCACATCAGGACATTTCATCAGGCAGGCAAGTTAGTCAGTCATGGGAATTTATACTAAGTTGACTTGCAAATGTATTCCTGTGATTATCGAAGGATTGCGGAACACAGTCGTGTTATTCTAGGTGGCAAACCCCTAACCGGCACTGGGCTGAACTAAAGTATTTGCAGGTACTGTTTGTTTTGCATTAGACAAACTTTACATGCTTTCTCCTGAACACCATCCTTTTTAAACCCATATTTATCCAGATGAAGTTTGGCAAGCAGATATGCTGTTATTCAGCATTGCTCTGCTACACACACACACACACACACACACACAGTTACACACATGTCAGCTGCCTAGTATACCCACAGTTGTCTAGTCTACCCACAGAGCAGAGGAGCAGTTTGGAGTTCAGCGTCTTGCTCATGGGCACGTTGATGTTTGTTGTTGAGGGGAAATCATTGCTCACTCATTTTCCCCACCCCAATTTTCCAGGGATTCACAAAGCATCTCTAAACTTGAGGTTTCGACCACCCATGTTTGACGTCTTCACCGGCTTCCCATGATCAGAAGACTCCAGGACAAACATCACCGGGGGGGCAAGAGAACATCAGTTGAGGCCACAGAGCAGAGCACCATTCAGCACTGTGCATCCCTGCTGCAGGCAGGCACGCCGGAGCCACAGCACCATGTGTTTCCCTGCAAGGGGAATGTCAACAAAATAGGACCCTTTGTTCGCAGAAATCCCAGCAATGTTTATCTGTTAGCGCTCTGTCTGAAACCACTCCTTAGAATCACACTATGAAATACTGGCAATGCTGTCGGTGTGACTGTCGTTAATAATGGTCATACTGTGCTGTCTTCTTGGTTTAGGCTTCAAAGTTGTATGTCAGTGTGTCGTATTTGGAATGAATCAAATATAAATCAAATGATCAATCGGTTAATCAATCAACAATAGGACTTATTTCATTTGACATTTGACTCTCATAACGAATGACTGAGCTCCTGATGCAAGACTAGACTGACAGTATGGAGGCGGCTTTCTGAGTTTTTGGTGTTTTATAAAGTTTTTTGTTTGCAAACACTGTAAAAACCTGAGCTGTATGTTGAGTCACGCACTGTGAATTTTAAGATTGTTTTCCATCTTCCAAAACCTATGCCTGCACTACAATCGCCATACCCCAAAGAAACGTCAGCACAGGAAAATAAAGCAAACTGTGTGTGAACCGCGGAGGCCTTTGAAAAACCTCGGCAGACTGGTGAGGTGGAGGCTGTGTGCCAGCAGGTTGACTCCCCGGAGGCTTTGTACCGTCGACGCAGCCGCGATGTGTGACACAGTAAACACGCGTGTCAACACAACACTGCAAAACCAAATCCGTGGTGTGGAGCTTATCACGGATGGTGCGCTTCACGGGTAAACATGCAGCACGGCAACATCTCCAGACGACTGCACCTGTTTACTATGATCAAGCGTAGACCTTGTTTTTTTATTGCCTTTATTTTAACAAGAGCAGAAACTTTGACTGAAGACAATAAATGTATTCAGCATGATGTGAAGCAGAACTTGCTCTAACTTAGTGATTTTCAACTTTTTCATCTCGCAACTGCCCCAAAAAGTGTGATGCTCTCATCTCCTTGTTGCAGGCATAAAGGCAGTGAGTGCTGAACCAAATGACAGTATGTATTCTGATCTTTCTGGATATTTGACTAGATGTATTATTGGAGGAAACTTAGAGGCTGCACATGCAAGAAAAATACAAACACGACAATATATTTCTAGATTACAAATATACTATTTCAGATTGCATGAATGATCTTGCAGCATCCCACCCCGAACCTCCCCCAGGTTGAGAACCGATGTTCTTTATGTCACCAATACTGCTGCGCCGCACAACACCACAACATCACCGGCTTGAACTTTGTCTAAAACCTGGAGCATGTGTGGCTGGCTGGCTGGTGGTTTAGCCAGATGGCAGCTCATCTCTTCCAAGCCTCTTAAAGCCTCTTAAGACAGAGGCCACGGGCTCCTGGAAACAGAGCAACCTTGCTGGGCTTCCACCGTTCCCTGACAGCAAACGGTAATCTCACAGCCCCCTCATGCTGTCGCCATGGAATCAGCATCAGGTCCCATGTACCATACACTGTCTGGGAAATGCACGGTGCCCTTGGCTGTTGCTATGCCCACTCTGTGCTTTGCTGTCTGCCTTACCTTAAGGTGAGCCTTGAAGAGGTGATGAGATCCTTTGTTTGTTATTTTGCCGTTGCCGTGGGGTTTCCGCACTTCCCGGAGATCACTTTTTCATTGGATTTTTTTGTTGCTGAAGTTTGAGTTTCTGTAGTTGCCGGTCTTTTCTTTTGCTAACTACCCAGTTCTTCTTCTATTAATTCCAAACTAACAGCTGTTGTTGCTGCCAGAAATGTAAAATGCATCACCTCCTGTGTGCCAGAGGGTTTTTCCCAGGAAAGACCTGCCTGACACCGGATGTTTAGACGGCAAATGTTGAACCTTTCATGAACTGGGAATAAGCTGAACCTCAATTGTATCAATAACTGATGGACTGCAGCAAAACGGAAATCCTGCAGATTCTCTTTAATGATAAAGGAATTTGCTGTGTTGCAATATTGCAAAATTAATTCAGAAGTGTTGCGGTGTGTTGTGATTGGGAAGCATCACAATCTGGCAGCTTCTATTTCTGGGCACGTTCAAAATGCATCAAATTATGTTTTTCATCGTGGCCCTTACACCCCCCAGGTAGCCAATTCTGAGAGAGGCAGTGTATTAGTGATGTAGTACTACTCGCAGAGTAACAGAAGGGAGATGCGGGCCGCGGAGTTAGTCTCATCTCGGTCCGAGCCGTCAGACGCAGATGGAATGAAACATACAACCGACAGCAGGTGCACCTATCGTACACACACTCCGTACACACACTCCGTACACACACTCCGTACACACTCTGCTCACACTGCAGGCCTTCGTGTTGAACTCCAAATTGCTCATATTAAATTAGTTTTGGATGACTGCTCATGTCTATTCTATGATGTAACTCATATCCTATATATACCGATATGAACTGACAGAGTAACAACGCCTCTCCTGCTTCATTCAGTTCAAGTCGGCTATCTCTCTTTCTTTCCACTATTGCGTCTCGTTGTCCTCCATGCTGATGCTAGCTCAGTCAAGCTGCTGTCTCAGGTGAATGACAAAAGATTTATTTATTGTCATGGCAACGCCGACAAAATTCTGATTTGAGCGTTCATATACATGTTGCATGCAATACATATCCATGTGGTCCAGATTGGAAGTGAAAAAATGCGACACCATGCAGCTCTTTGTCGTTCACACAAACCAGATCTGTGTCACATGTGAGGGAAAAATGAGAATTGGGAGACATTCAGCTGCAGTGTGAACCGAATCTGCACACACACACTCACACAAAACACAGTATGCAAGTACAGACATACACACACGAAGATGGAGCCGCGCTTATTAAAACAAGATGTCAACATTGTGCTAAGAACAAAATGTTCAAGTGCTCGTGAGCCCGAGGGGAGAACGCTGCTCTCCTCTCTGACAGGTATGATCGCTGAGCTGAAAGACGATCTAGCGCTGCTAAACACAAACTTCCTCTCTCTGTTCTTGCGGCTACACCATAAAAGTGTGTGTGAACGTGCACGTTTGTGTCCAAATGCGATGCGATAACAAACATGCCAATGACATTCTTGCGGTGACCTTTGACCTTCCATTGAAATTCTTTTCTTGTTTTTGTGTCTGCCTGCAGCAGAGCTTACCGTTGGGTTTTTGCCACGATGGTTGGGATGATCCCAGAAAAATGACTGACATTTTGTTCTGATGTGGTAAACTCCACCCGACTGGCACTCCCAGCTGGGGAAAACAAACAAGAGGAATTATTTGAAATGCTACT